>MQTX01000082.1:679476-865133 GCA_009735665.1 Angiostrongylus cantonensis | reverse complement strand
TATATATATATATATCGAGGGGCTAGGGGCTACAGTTTCATAACTATTTGAAACGGCTATTTGCCGCTCCAAAATTCGAGCGTTCTTCCCTCTGCTCTCTTCCTGTGCACACATTGGTGGCTGTTCGAAACATATTTCTTACAAGCGTCCTTTTGGTAAGTGAATGGTGAGAGGAGAGATGATGAACCAATATGTTTTTACTACTTGGCTTACGGTGCCATTTCCTGATGCAGCAGTTTTCGGAAAGTTGAACGTTGAGTTGTTTCTATCGTGCAAATTTAATGTACTTTGACAGTTCATTTAATAACACAAGACAGTTGTCCATCTCCTCTTGCATGGGGCAGATCACAAAATCGATTACTGATGCTTCCATCTTATACATTAACACAATGAAAAGGCTCAGTGCCTGTCGCCGTACTATTGCCAACTAACTAATTTGTACGTATTATTGCTTGGACCATCTGAAAGTCGAGCAGTTTAGGTGCAGCTTTAGGAGGAGCATGAGCTGCTGAATCGAAAGGCCATACATGTTTATTGCTACTTTGAGTTCCATAACGAGTTCGAGGATATCTCGCGGAGTCATTAGATATTTAGGGGGATAACGTCGAAGAACTCCATCATACACGAGCTGTTAGGGCGCTCGTGACGCAGACGATCCAGGAACATTTGGGTATTCGTGAGATGGGCTGGCAGGTGCTTCAGCAACTGCATGAGAATTAGGTTTATAAATGGAGCTACTCTATCTTTGGACCCGTCTACACAACTGGTAATCGCCTAATTTTAAAGTTGAGGGGCCGGTAGACATTAGACTAACAGCAGGCATTAATTATGAGTTTTGATAAGTAAGACGGGACGTGTTGGTAATTCGATTTTCAGTTACGAAATGATTGATGGTTTTGAACCCGCTGCGAGAACCACTTTGACGCGTTCGTGGTTCACTTTCCGATACTGAGCTTTGAAATCTTTTCAGCTGCTGCACTACAAAGCGAAGCATTTCCAAGATGTTTTTCCGTTATTTCAACTAACTAACGAGGAATTACTGCAAACTCTGCACTATCACCACTAACTGCTGGTCTAATAGTTTTGATTTTATTTGTCCAAGAACCTATCGCATACGAAATTTTTCTGCTGCTGTGGTAGCGGGCACCGAACTTTTCCAGAATAGTGGCCAGGAGTTTAGATAAATTCCCCCAAAAACATGCAAAAATTAGTATCTACTTCACCACTGAGTTCTTGTTGTCTGCAAACCCCCGAGGAAAAGGAAATGGTGGTATTGCCTCTAGTTTTTGATTTTCATTCTTGTGCAACGCTTCCAGTATAGCTTTATAACGGAATCGGTCTAGAAGCTCTCGCAGCCTGCACACGATTCCAGTCAAGATTTCCTTAGACTGTTGTGCGAAATTCCAATTCCGACGTCAGTTTCGGCCCAATTCAGGTAGTCCATTTGTCATTTTCATTTCCAAGATGTGCGTGCAGAGTAGTGGTTGGAGGTGCCATGCAGTACAAACGGTGAATGAGGTTCGATTCCGTGTTCCTGCAAACAAAGCTCTCTGAAACAACCTCAGTGTTGCTGAGATATTTGCAAAACTCCAGACTGCAGGTGTATACGGTGGGGAGCGAACGCGCTATTGTCATTTCCAGGGAGTAACGCGCTCACCACCACGCCATGAGGGTCCTTCGTTTAGCCTGTCTCTCAGCCAATTTTCTATCGATCAGTACCATCAGCAATCATCAGTTAACGGAATTGATCTGAGAAGCCGAAATCGGCATCGAACTCAATTAAGCTAAGACTGTAGTCGAGATCACAATGTTAACTTTTTTATTCACTGGCTACTATAATTTTGGTTGAATCACACATAATACCTACTGTGAAATGCAGTAAATAAAAAAGCTGACAAAGAGAAAAGCACCTTTAAATAATAAAAAGTAAAGAGTTGGTAAAGATGGCGTCCATGGAAACGCGAATGGGTCCGTTCATTTATAAAACTAGTAATCCTGATGTTGATAGTGAGAGCAGATGAAACGGTGTCGACATTCTTTATTGCCAACAACCAAACCATAATGGTGCAAAGGAATTTAACATGGAGCGGAGCTGTGGAAATCCTATTCACTGACCTAACCCTTCAACAAGTTAATCACCGGGCACTTCAATGCCATTCGAAAAATATTCGGCCTGTTTTTTTGAGAGCCGGTTTTGAAATGTTGTTGTGATCTGTGCTAGCTGGTAATGATGCTGGTTTCTGAAAAATGAAGTATTCGGAAAAAACAAATCGTAACCACCAGACAATCACTAACATCAACAACCATCCTCTTGTGTAAAAGAGCATTGCTGGATGAGATTGTCTCATTCTTCCTGTGCTCCACTGAAAAAGATCCAATTCGATACGGAGACGAAAACGCCATATCGAGAAGGCGAACAACTGTGGACCATCGATTCGGATCACCGGCTCCGATGAAGACGAAAACGTCGAAGCGTCAGCTCAATAAAGTTATTTATCAACCTCGAGTAAGCTTATCAATGAGAGAATACTCATGGCACTATTACTAATTAACATAGAAATCGCAAGTTAACGTTAAGTTAGGTAAGTTAAAGTTAACTTCGGGACCGACTTTTCTAAGTAAGGCATTGACAAGCGACTCACTATTTTCTTGTTTAACAAACACGACTTGATTATTGCCGCATTTATTAATACACTATAGCTGACGTCTCCGTGGTTTGGTCTACTTCAGAGCCCGGAAAGGTCAAACTGACATGCAATCTACTTGGCCAAACACTTTCATAAGCACAGCAGACAAAACTTAGAACGTAGATCTTCATCCGCATGGTAAGCAGCTTCTTTTAAATGCCCATCGTTTACGCAGTGTTTTAACTTCTACTTACTTCCTGTTCTTTTTCATGGAAGTGTACGATATGTAGCGTACCCACAACGATGCTGAGATATGAGCGCCAGCGTTAACCGAATCCAATGCTGATTTATGATCCTCGGATCATTCCTTTTGACGGCTGACTGCTGACACCATAGGCGAGATGAAACTATGGCTCAAAGAAAGGTAAAGATAAGATCTCAGCTGGTGTGATTGATAGCACGTTAGCCCACGAAAAGGATATTCGCGATTTGAAGCACAAACGAACTTCTGAGTTTTGCTCATATCTCAGCATTCATGTGATTTTATTGGTCATTATTTTGTTCTTTATAACTCTTTTAGTTACTGTTCGAGAGCATGCCGCAGAGACTCTTGCGTGTGTGAGGAACGTACCCCTGGCTCAACTTAAAAAATTGGCCTGAGGTGTGGGGTCATGCCATGCATGCTAACAAGGCACTGTTCCTTATTTTTCATTTTGCATTTTCGAAAGTTTTTTGGACTTTATATAATCCATGTTATTACTCCTGGGGAAGTCTCGTCAAGCTTGAGCAACGACATTGCGACAGATACTGAAGGGAAATTAAGAAGAATGGCAATCGACTTGAACGCAACAACGTACACAATCAGGTTGCCGGAGCGTCGTTTATCCCGGAGATAGGTAGCACTGTTAAAGGAACGACCTAAAAATTCGCCATTGGCATAGCTCGAAGGATTAGGTCACTAACAAAATCGGCATCGCAGTCGCCTTGGAGCTACACATTGCTCTATAACTATTGTTTTTTTTTTATTTCATCTTAAAAATCTACTTCCACCACTAATTTCTAGTGAATGCTCAAAAAATGCCTGAAGCGTTGGATTACGAACAAGTTCTCGTGCTATGGACAGTGGGTCCTTTCTGGAGGGGATGCACAAATCTTCTATGTGCCTTGAATATCCAGTGATGATTGTGATGCACGAAATAGCAATGTAACTGTAAAGAAGAGATTGAGAATAAAACGGGATAGTCACTGTTGGACTTCGCAAAGACACCATCGACAACGTGATACAGAATTTTGCACTCATCTATTCGACTCCATAGTCTTCTTGCGTCATGCGACTGTGTAGCTGAGACGTGATCTGCTTTTACTCCTAACAACATTTAAGAGTAATTGAAGCTGATGGGCAGAGAACAGAGGACGGGTGGGTCGACGATAACGAATGTTTTACGAAACCCTTAGACAGAATTTTGGTCAAATGATTCACTATTTGATGAACTGACCCCACTCAAATGGATATTCCCGAGGAACCCAATATACTAACTCTGTGCTGATTGTAATGTGAAGATTTTGGAGTATATTGAAGTGTAAAATTCAACTTTCTAGGTTTTGAAGCACATTGAAATGCAGGATTTAGTTTTTGCAACCAGACTTGTCCAGGAAGATAGCATCACTGGCTCAATACATCGGTAAGCCACCGCGAGTTGTTGTATAGGCCAGATATGCATTCAATCATCTCCAAATGATGCTTAATGAAGTCGAATGCATGGCGCATCCCGCAGGGAACGATCAACACCGAAAGCTTTATCCTTTATCCTTTTTAATCCTATTATTCGAATAGCAGATAATGGTGAAGTGGTTGGAAATTTCACCTATTGCCATTTCATCCAAAATATTCATTATGCCTTGCAATGGGCTATCCCTCCGCCTTCTGACCTCAGTTCTCTAACAAACTCACTTGTCTCTGATTTTTTTTTTTTTGGTTCAGTCTAAATTTCACCAGCAGCGTGCAGAATATCTCCCTTGCATGACGAATTTTGAAAATAAGAAAAAATCATGGAAGCTGAAAAACAGCAACGATCCTGAGATTTGGGCAAAAATTCGGACATCAGTTATGCTTCAAACCTGCTATTACCTTCAGAGGGAACTCATGTGTTATTCACTGCGCCAATCGAGGCCCTAGCCCTGCATTTCTCTCAACAACATTTTCATTTTATTTTATTTTATCGGTGCGATCAACAATCACAAGCTAGGAATAATGATCTGGAGGGCACAAATCAGCATTCAATCCAGTTAAACAGAAACTGCGTTCGAAATCAGATAACTGTCATTGCGTTCCTCGGATAGTTCTCGTTGACGGATGATTGTTGATAGCAGCAATAGAGTAGAAAATTCGGTGAGAGAAAAGTAAAGCAAAAGCCTCAGAAGGTACAGTGGATAACACATGAGCTACCGGTAAGGGTAGTCGCGGGTTTAGAGCCCATCCGTGGTTCAGGGTTCTGCTCATCTCACAGCATTCGTATGACTGCATTTGATATCGTGTCTTGACAGGAAAATGAAAAGTCAGTAAATAGAACAAAGGACCCTCATGGTGTGGTGGTAAACGCGTTACTCCCCAGAAAGGAAAATAGCCCGTTCGTTCCCCACCGCAGACATCTGTGATCCGTAGTTTTGCAAATATCTCAGCATCATAGAAGTTATATTTCCCAACATACCCTGCCATTAAAAAGAATAATCTTTAAATAAAAAGGTTAACATTGTGATTATAACTACAGCCACAGCTTAACTGGGTCCATGCCGGTTTGTGCTCCCCAGATCAATCCCGTTAACGGGTGATTGCTGATAGCGCCAATAAGCCAATAACACGGCTGAGAGAAAGGCGAAACGAAGCACCCGCATGGTGTGGTGGTGAACGCGTTAGTCCTCGGAAAGGACAATAGCGCATTCGTTCCCCACCGCAGACACCTACGATTTGGAGCTTTGCAAATATCTCAGCATTAGTAAGCAGAATTTGAAACATGGAACGTAATATTTATGCTTTCGTAAACCGCTCAACAATGAATGAATGTCTTTTCACAGACTCTGTAGCATTTTAGATATTTGAGCTACGTGGCTCGTGCTGCTTTACGGTTTTCGAAGTTTCACTGCGACTACATTTCACATTTTTGTTTTAATATTATGGTGAACATTCTCGAATATTCCAGAGCAAATTAGTTCTTATGGATTTCGTGTTTGAATAGTGAGAAGTATTCTCATCCTAGGTTTTTAATAAAAGATATCTCCTCTACAAACCCCATTTATGGAGCGAGAGGAGATGGCAGCTTTGGAAGCCAAAGTAAATGGCAGTGATTCGATTCCGCATCGTTGCGCTAACCGAGCCACCAATCCATCTGTGTTAAGCAAATTTGCGCCAAACTTGTCTAGGTGGGCGAAAATACTGGCTTCCTACGTTGGCGGGGCTGCCATTATAGGTCAAATAAGATGAAGATTAACTCTACGATGCTTAATTTAGCCGAATTCATTTGCATTATTCACACTGGTCGCTCCTACTACCAGCAGTCATTCTTTAGTGATCGAAACTACTAACGTTAGAGCTAATCGTTAATTTAGTAATAGCCCTAACGACAATGTTTTCTACAGCTCAGGAATTCTCCGAAGTGATTTCAACATTAGTAAGTTTTGTCCCAACTTATAGGTGCTATTCAAACGAACAAAGTGAAATACTTCATAAAAAGGAGGACATGATTCTCGTATAGACTATCCAATTCATAAATCTGCTTTGGTTTATGTAGACCATCCAGTGCTTAAATCTGTAACTTTACACTTGAATTGTGTCGATTCCGAATGACTGGAGAGTTTGGTCAGCTATGAGCACGACACAGGAACTACGTCGTAAAGGAAAAAGTATAGTATCAGACCTATACCTATTCGTCTTCACGGTTTCAGTTCGTTTGATAACAATTATTGTAGGCGGCTCTGTCCACTTTCAACGGCTCTGGATACGGTCTGCATTATTCTTAGCGACGTCACCGAGTATCTTCACAGGTTTTTCTATAGCGTGTATCCACAGTAAGCTCGGGATGCTCTCCTACAGGACTGCTTAGGATGGGTAGAGCTTTTTCTAGAGTACACATGAGATTTATTTAGTTTTTCAAAAATTAATCAATGATTTCTAGTTTTATTTTTTTCTGTGTTCTAATAACTCTATAACTTCATAGTTCTACCCAACCTGAATTGGCAATTGGCTTATTTCTTGCTGGCAAAAATGTTTAGGTACGAATGCTTCCTATTTTCAGTAATAAAATTTGCTCTAAACTGATATATGTCACTTTGAAGAAGCTCCTTGAATTTTTCGTTAATTTTCGATGAATGAACGAATACACTTTTCGGCGCCGCGAACCCCTTCTTATGCATTTTCGAAGCCTTTCGGTAGAATGAACCGTGTACGATTCTGTGCACACTAGAACTCACACACCTTGTGATTGTGCTTGTATAAAATGTAGGAGTCAGTCTGATATGGAAAGGACAATGAGGTGAACCTCTGAACTGAATAGAAATGCGTGGTTACTCATCCATGTGTGTGAGCGCTACGTAGCCTAGAAACTAACTGACCCAAGACCTCTTAAACGTTAATGGTACTCGAAATAGACGGGTAGAACCCAATATTTCCAGGCAGATCAATACTGTTGAGGAGCAGTATAAACTACTGACAATGCTGAAATAGAATTCCACTCATATAGCTTTTAATCCAGTTTCCATCTCTACAACATTTACCAGACGAGGTATTAGAGTTGTTTCGGAAGAGTTCTCATCTATCCATAAGTAAAGTACCGCCTTTATGGTAAAAAACTGAAGACACTAATAGAACTACAACGATGCTGAGATATTTGCAAAACTCCGGACCGCAGGCGTTTGCGGTGGGGAACGAACGCGCTATTGTCCTTTCTGGGGAGTAACGCCTTCACCACCACACCATGTGGGTCCTTGATCTCGTCTATCTCTCAGCTAGTTCTATCGATCTCTGCCATCAGCAATGATCCGTCAGCGGGAGTGAACTGGAGAGCGCAAATCGGCAATGAACCCAGTTAAGCTGAGGCTTTCAGTAACTCAAAAGACCGACTTTCTATAAACCTCGGCATATATATTTGGTATATTTATTTATATGATCTTATAAACTGATCTTCTTTTGCTGGTGCGAGATTGGTATATGTCTTCGTTGTCGCTGTTGTTGGTGTTGGTGTTGTTGGTCGATGGCTGACGTTTCGGCGATTTCGCCTTCCTCACAGCCTGGACGTATTTTGTATTAGAATACTTTCATTTTTCGGTGGAAAAAAGGCTTTCAGTTATAATCAAAATTTTAACCGCATTATTTACCGCCTAGCTTTTTTGATGGCAGGGTATAATGCGAAATATAACTACAGCGATGCTGAGATATCTGCAAAACTCCGGACCGCAGGCGTTTGCGGTGGGAAACGAACGCGCTGTTGTCCGTTTCGGGGAGTTGCGCGTCGTTGTAGTTATATTTCGCGTTATACCTTACCATTAAAAATAGTAGGCTGTAAATAAGACGATTAAGACTAATAGAGCTATTTCGGCATTCTAGAGAGAATAAACTTCACCAGCACTCAACGACATTCGTAGAGACAAAGTCCGCAGGCGACATTTAGAACTCGCGCGCCACCCGAAGACATTTGTGGGTGCTAGATGCGAGACGACGAACAAAATGAGAGAAGTGCGTATTCCGCATAGCAGATATGATGACGACTCATATAAATGGACGAAAATCAAGACAAACAATCGTCGTAATATCTCGCAGAAGTACTATTCCATCTATCCGTCATGTAATGTCAGATAATGCAGGCGCTCAGCACCACACGTAGATCAACGTTCCAGCGTTTGAATTGGACTATTACTTAGTTTACAGGGAAAAAATAATGTAAATGTAAACTTGAGCGCTTACCGATGTCCCGTACCCCTATCAACACCCATAAAGAAAAATCTTCTATAATTTGGAAAATGCATCGAATCAAAAATTGGAAACAAGCAGTTTATTTAAGACCTGGCGGAAAATATGCTGATATAGAAGGATATCCGGCTTTATGTTCATTCAGCGGACAACGTCATCGTACTGATGTTTTTCATTTATGGAATGGATGTGGCTTACTGCGGCCCGAGAAAAACAGCACAGCTCCTTTGCTAGACGATCTTATACCTTATTTGAAACGTCTTTTATCCTCGCCTCGCTGTACTGTTCTAGGGTTATAATAATAGCAAAGCTGCTCCAAGATTACTGCTTTCAAAAAGAATCTATGCCATATTTTATTATTTTTTATTTTATTTGACCCGTCTTCACCTCTACTGTTGTGCAGCTTACAGCACTTCTCACATTCAATTCGTTTGCTCGAATCCATTGCCTACGAAGGTCTTCCAACTTTAAGTGTGGCTTCGGTTGCTCTTTGACGATTTTCATTTCACCTTGAATTTCGTAGAATGCTGGTCGAGCAATTTTCCCTGGAGTCCAGAGATAGCCTGGCTGGAGCGTTCCCAAATGGATTGCAGAGAGTGATTTTTCCCAGACAAGTCCGGTACCAATTTTTCGACCCCGGAGAGATGAAAGGCCTGGTTGGCGCGTAGTGGAATCGAACTAGCACCATTTTCGTGATGACGAACATCATATCCATCGTGCTATCTGTCTTGAATCTATATTAATAGTATAAAAAAATCATCAACTGTCAATTGCACTGCTCCATGAAGGATAATCTTCCTCTACGGTTCGATCCAGCATCGTTTTCTACAGATAATCGTTCTTGTTTAGCTTTCGATCTCATCATTACGATTATCCTTTTCGAATTCTCCATAATTTTTTATGCCATCTGCGGTTGATACCGTCTAGCCTTATCTCTAAAACGAGACACGACATAAGGTCTGTTCTATTCTCACCAGTCTGAGCATGGTTAAAAACTAATTTATTCAGTGTTTAAATTTACTCTGTTGTTAAATATGGAGCGTTGATTTATTATACCACAGTGGTTAAATGTCCCCGCTGTTGACATGATCGTTAGTTCAATACAACGCCCCAAACAAACCAAATCAGGTGTTAACTAATTTATTCAGTGTTTAAATTTACTCTGTTGTTAAATATGGAGCGTGGATTTATTATACCACAATGGTTAAATGTCCCCGCTGTTGTTCCCGCCGATCGTTAGTTCAATACAACGTCCCAAACAAACCAAATCAGGTGCCTCTGGAGCACCAGCAAATTGTTGCCAGACTTGTCTGGGAGGATAAAAACACTAATTGAATACATTAGTAGGCCCAAAAGGCAAACGATTAGAGAAACAAACAAATATTCATTCATTCAACTCGGTAAGCCTTAATGGAGAGGAATGCATGACAGATCCCT
Organism: Angiostrongylus cantonensis; assembly: GCA_009735665.1. NCBI lineage: Eukaryota > Metazoa > Nematoda > Chromadorea > Rhabditida > Metastrongylidae > Angiostrongylus > Angiostrongylus cantonensis. Next base: position 855,110 of record MQTX01000082.1, on the reverse strand, counting down.
GAGAGCGAGATCAACGCCTAATGCTTTAATCCTTGATCATCTATCAGTAGAAAAGGAAATCTCAATCAACGATATGCTCATTGCGGTTACAAAAGATAGTAGGCCATTTTTTGAATAGTCGCTGGGTTCCGTTATTGCGACAGGGCACCTAAAACATTCATTGCATATTTCCTGTGATGAGATTGCCGTAAAACATCATTTTAATAAAGGGTATGACTGTATGCATCATCTCTTTGAAGATATCTTCCTTAGGAAATATCGAAGCATAAGATTTCATGGAATCTCACTGGATTACTACCACCTGGCTATTCCAGCATTTCAATCTTCTTTGTTAAGACAATACGTTTCGATGAAGAAGTCAATGCTGTATGCTTTTGAAGAAATTTATTTTGCCGGAGATACGCGGCATGCGACAGGCTTCATTGGGCAGCCGACGTTCATCCTTTGCGGAATCAGATCTTCCAAATATGAATTTTTTCCATTGCTCAGAGTTTGCTAGTTTTATTAAATTTCTTGATTGCACTCAGCCGTTCGAACGACATGTTTCCACACTTGGGAAAAAGTGAGCAACAGTAATGGATTTTAAAGAAAGTTCTTCAAAGGATATACGAAGATCAAAGAAGCTTCCTTCGAAAGAAAACTTTATTGCCTATTATTCATACATTTATGACGACTTCGCACATTGTTAACATGCCAGCATCTCATTCGGTTCGTTGTCTCGCATCCAACCTACTCGACAGCCCTCGGATTTATGTGCGAATTATACAGCTATTTGAGGACTTTGTATCATCTTTAATGAATGTCGTTGAACACTCGTCGAGTTGTTCCTCCTGATAATCTGGGAATAGCTCTACTAGAACTATCCGAGGACTTCGTCACAAGCTGTTGCCTACTTTAGCAAATCGGAATTAGCATTTCTCATAGTCGATTGAAACCGGCTGCCAAAGTCGTAGGGACGTTAAGTTTGTTGACCCTGGGCTAGGTCGTCCAGACGACCATACAACGCATGAAACGCAAGGTAGTTCTAACACTCTGCTCTTCGCGCTCTACTTCGAGATTTCCGATTAGCCCATTATTCCAAACAAAACATTTAGATTTCTTTCGTATATATTAAGGTCGATTTTAGTGTAGATTATTGAATGCTCATTTTTGATTTTGTCTCCAGTTTCATCATCATGAAGCGTTCTTGATAACCCACCATAGAGATGTTAGGACAACGTTTAGTTCAACACTGGCAAACGTTACGGCGGGCTCCACCTTCTTTAGAGCACTTCGCCTTCGGCTCAGTTTTTGTGGAATGGGACCATACAGCGTGCAGAATTCACACAAAATGGCAAAAAAAAAACATTTCTCACTGATATTAATATGATATTAATATGGTCCGCTCCAGGCTTTGGAAAAAGCGAACTGTTCAGGAACGATGACTAGCATCATCACGTCAGCTCATCAGAAACACTACTCCAGAAGACCCCAGAAACTCCTTCATCGATTTCGGGATTTAATTGGAAACCCATCTTGGAGCTGCTGTCACATTTAAGGAGTGAAAGAATATGCATAATCACTACGGTTAAATGATCGAAAGCTCGTGCTTGAGAACTCTTGACAACGTTATACCTAATGCTATTGCTTCACATCGTATTTATGTTGTTGCAGCGGATATCATGGCAGAAAACCAGAGGAGAAAGCAGGATCCGCTGTCAGAGTGATAAATTCGCCACATGGAGTAGTTTACTCGAAGTCATGGTAGATTTCTGACAAGCTGTCGGGCAGAGAGGCTCGTCGTGAAGACTACTTCGTCATGCAGGAGCTCATTTACCTTTTTATTCTCGTATGAAATTAACATCTGCCAAAACATTACGAAGTCTCAGTGAGTTTAAAATCGATGGTAGAAGTTGCGAGTTTTCGGGTTCGGTTTCCGTTGAATCCTGCATTTTTATGGAAATCGAAGGAGCATTTCAAGCCTAATGGACAAACGGAAGTGCATTTTCAACCTCATAGGCGCGTCTGAAACAATCATTAGAGTGCGCTGCGATTCAAATGGACTTTGGCCCGATCCGGTGCCGCGGACTGAGCAAGCCCCTTATCCTTCCTGGACCGACAATTTATTACCACACTTGTCTGGCGGAATAAAAAACACTGACTTGATAAGCCCCGAAAAGTTGCTCTACTGGCCGAATATGCATTCGATGCCACGAATGGAACCGAATGCGTGGAGCATTTTTTGCGATTATGAAGCAATGCCGTGTTGTTTATTAGTAAATTGGGTTCCGATCATTCGCAAAATAATGCATTATCACATATTTGAACTGGCTAAGCTTGCTCCTTCTTCAAATTGGCTCTTAGAAAGACGAAGACCTCGGAACTTTAGCCGAATGAAGTTCGTTTCATCAACCTCATGTTAGCTCATCAGTGAAAGAACACGCGTTGCTCTTTCTTCTGCTTGGCCCGATTTCTTGTTTAAGGTTCTAAATCCGAGTTAAATATATATTGGCATAAGTTAATATCTAGTACTTATTTGGAAAGAAAGCTCAGTAGCCAAACTCAACAAATAGGTCACCAACAGAACACCACTATAGGTTCATATCAGGTCCTTTCATCCACTCTTTTATTGATTTGACTTCATTGACAAGGTCAAATCCGTTTTCTAATACAGGAAAGTGCACTGTGGTCTGATATTCCAAATACTGATTACAACTAAAATTACGAAAACATATATTTGACCTCGATATCGATCACTGAATGACATCCGATGACTGCCCAGACGTGGACGAAAATGGCCTCGTTGATTAATCCATCCGAACTCGATCCAATTAAAGAGATGTCCAAATTTCCTGGATATTATGTTATCCACTAGCATTTTCGTATATTACGATACTCAACCAACTACACAGGCATTCCAATCGGGACCTTCAAGTTGACAATGATTGCCGCTCAAGTATGCCGCAGTGTGGCTCTTGACCGCCCTGCGGCGCGCCTATTATTTTTTGTCTGTTTGCCGACAACTTTGCAGGAGACGTTGTTTTGTTGTCTGTGTTTTTGTTTTTCTTTCGGGCTTTTCTTCCGTTGATTCCCACCAAAATGAGAGTTATAGTGTCCGCGACCTCGTCTATGAAATCTCTGCACTTTTTAATGAAGGAAAAACAAGGACACAAGCGAATGTTGTGTTGTCAAATGGGGTTTCCCATCGTGAGAATGCTCCAAACAGTAACGGTGAGAAACAATCAATACTTATTGTAAGAAATATGTTTATACTGGAGCTTTGAAGCGTAAGAAAATCTGAAACGTCTTGTTTGTTAAAGGTTTCTAGGTATGTAATACTTCAATGATTCGTTGGCCTATCTTCACAGGAAGGCTTTCGGACCATCTCCATTGCTTTCTTTCCGTTGTAATCGTTCTCTATAATAATGACCTATTTCGAGTATGGGACGTCTACGAGTGTCATTCGTGATCCATAAATCGTTTCCAGCTACGAACACAGCCGATTGACGTGAAACGCGAACACGTCCGCCCAACCTAGAAGGGAGTTGCTTGGTCGTGCTAGAGGACGCCTACATCCTCTCTATAGTCCTGGACTTCACTGCACTCTTCTTCTCCTCTAGTTAGTTCTTCTCCTTAGCTGAGTCCTTCTCTCAAGGTTTCATTTTCGAAATTTACTCTCTTAGAAAGTGTATTTGTCTTCTAAAGTGTACTCTTCTGCATGTCAACTATGACATGTTTTTCATATGTTAGAACTGAGTAATCCTGCTTGACCGGTGATATCCATAAAACGTAATTCAGAGGTTTTTTTCTTTGGTTTACTGGCTAAGCTCACTTTGAAATTGCTGACTCATGCCCACTTAGGTTGTGATCTCCATGTTGGATCGGTACAGAAAGTGAGTGGGCAGTACATTATCCAATCATGCAGATGTATAAGAAGTGGTCCAGCCGTTTTCTAATGTCGTCTGGTGTCTATAGTTTTCTATCTTCTTATTATGTTCTTCCTCTCTTTATTTCTATTCCCAAAGATCGTATCCTATCCGTACCATTAATCTCCGCTGACATCTGTCGTTCGAACGTCTCACATCTGCCGTTCTCGGCCGCCACTCTACTTGTTTTGATATCGACCCAACCAGCTTATTTGATCGACTAAGCATCATTTTCCACTTCAGTCTTCATCAGACAATGTTACTTCTCAGAATAAATGTGACAATTCGTTTATAGTGGTGACTGAACACCGAATTTTCTTCATAGATGGTGGGAAAATTCTGATTACCATCGCCATAAGGACCAATCCGATGCAGACCTGATAGGATGAGGTCATTCTTAAGACTATTCTTCTTCTTTCCTCTCTTTCATTCATTTCATTCTTTTAGGACTTGACATCATCTTCTGCTTCCTTCCCCTCTCCCCTCGTCTTAATGAGGCGAATGCTAGTCGACGCTAGTAAATCACGCCTCTATAGATGCACTCATTTGAGTTAGTGGTTATTCTTTGCCCTATAAAGTCTTTCATGAGCCATCAACATGAGTTATTTTCGCCGTTCTCTTTCCTTAGAGCTATATATTTCCTCTTAGGTTCTCTCTATTCATCAGTAGCAGTTATATCCTTGCAGTATATCGTGTTTTCTTCAACGATTCGAATCCGCTAACTCTCAGATGCCTAAAAGAATTTCTCCTATGTTCTACGAAGAGAACTGCTCTACTACTTTCAGACGAGACGACGGCTTGTGAATCGATTAAATGAATGTGCCGTCTTACATTATTGCCCAACTAGGTAAATGTTTGTGTGTCGTTCGTTCATAACTAGATGTAAATTTCGTTTAAGTTCTTTCCTGAGGGCCTAAATTGTCCATGGCAACTCCACCAATAGGATTTTTACTGGCCTCATCCGTTTTTTGTCCCTGTCACTTTCGATCGGGGCTTCTAAATTGCGCTCCTTTAGCGCAAATCCCGAGCCAACAATCAATGGATTCGTTCATTCATGTTTTCTGAGTTATCCTCCAGTAACCAATTCATAGTTACTTTACCTTTCTATTTTTGATTGTTCTATGATTTCATTCAGTTTCTAGTAGAAATGCTAGAACTAATAGTGTGACCCATGTTATAGCGCTTAGCCAAGTTCTCACTAGTGAGTTTCATTACTTTATTTATACTTAAGAGGGTTTTAAAACGTTCAGCTTGCTAAGTCATGTGTTCTTTTCATAAATAGATTTAGAGATTTTAATACCTTTCAGTACCATGAGGTTTTGTTATGACAGCTTGAAGAAGCTATATAGAGTGCGACGTTTCGCTAACTTGCCTGTCGATGATGGATTGCTTGGATTGGCTGAATTCCTCTGGAAGCACCACTTTCTTCAACATTTTGCCATTCAGTCTGGCTAACCATCAAAGTTCTATACAGATAGAAAAGCCAGGATGCTCATCAGTGTACTATTCCGTTCCAGAGAAAGCGAATGACGTCATAAGGCGACAATCCGAAGAATTGGATCGATTTCGTTCATGCGATTCGCAAGTGGAAAATCTCACTCTGCGTACCCAGCTTATAGAGATTGCTCAGCAGTATCGGTAGGATATGTTTTATTCCTATTGATTTTGGCGGTTTTAGTCCAAAATACATGATTTGGTTTTCTTAGGATGTCCCTATTCACATTTCCAGAAGTTCTTTAACTCATGGAAATATCCCAGTTGTAGCATTTGACATACTCTAAACTCCTAAAGTCATGCGGTAATGCCGTTATCTAACCTTTATGGCCTTAGGCCTTAGTAGCCCCTAACCTTAACGATAACCATTAACGTACGTGCATTAGTTTTGTTCCCGTTGATATCTCCTTATGCTCTCTAAAATCTTAGGGACACCCACGCATGTGATTGGAAACGTAAATTCTTAAGCGTAAGGCACAAAGTAGTTCGTTCATTGTTTTAAGACCTGTATAGAGGGAACGTAAAGCTTTATGGGTACTCACTTTTTATTTACTGGCTATGCTCTTTCCATGGAGGGGTATGATTTGAAATATAAAGATAATGATCCTGGGACTCGTGCGAAACTCTGGACCACAGATGTCCGTGGTGGAGATTGACCCCGCCATTACCCTTTCTGGGTGCTAGCGTTACTTCATCTGTTATTCTTATAACTGCCATATCTAAATTAAATGCTGCGAGTTTTCTTGTCAGGAACAGTCGCGACCGATTTATAGAGCAAGAGGTCTTGCTGTCCGATCTTAATCACGAGGTGAAGAGTCTAGCTCGTGACAAAGAAATTTTGCAAGAGCGATGTATCGAATTAGAGAGGAAGTATAAAAAAGCAAAGGCGTCGAGCAGAGAATTTGAGAGGCTCGTTGAACTGGTATGTGTTTCGTTGAAATTTCGTTCTTCTTTACATTTTACGATTTCTTTAGGTTGAACCAAGCTCTTCAAAGACGGCAGAAGCAGTTTCATTACTTGATCAGTCTCGGAAGAAACACACATCTTCATTGAAAAAGTCAGGAGATGCTATGGATGATTCTTTGCGGGTATCTTTTCAATCATTAATACAAGGTTTTTGTACCAGTTATTGCTAAGGTTTACTGCTTGTGATGTGTTTGATTCTTAGCCTTGTATACCAGTAAAAGTGCTCCTTTCTTTTTCAATGCTTTTAGGGAAATATTGCATCCCTTGACAAATATCTCCCTATTGCTATACTGGGAATACGAAGATTTCTTTAATTTAGAAATTTACTTGAGTTTTTTATTTGCTTTAGTTCATACATAGAACTACATGATGGGTTAATTCAGGCTGATCTTTTCCATTGCAAGCTGTTATTGCAATCTGTCATTTCTTGTCCAAGCTTGTAAACTAGGATTCGTTTACATATTTATCTGCTTCATAATTATTTTTCGGTTAGCAATTCTTAGATGGATTTGGGTGATGTAGAATACTCAGGGTGTAAAAGCTAAAAGAGTAAAGCTCTCGGTGTAGATTAATCCCTGAGGGATGCGGCCTGCATTCGACTTCATTAAGTATCGTTGGAGGTGAATGAATGCATATCTGGCCTTTACAATGAGTCGCGGTGGCCTGCCGATGTATCGAACCAGTGCTGCTATCCTCCCAGACAAGTCTGCTACCAGAAACGATACTGATGTATGAGCAAAACTCGAAACATCAGGTAGGCTTCGTTAAAGTAAAGAGAAATTGGCTGAAAGAAAGGCAAAGCAAGGCCTCAGTTGGCATGGTGGGTAGCACGTGAGCCTCAGAAAAGTATAATCGCGAGTTCGAATCCCAGCTGAAGTTTTAGCTTATACAATACGCTTCATTTTAGTTTTTGAGATGGCAAATTCCCGTATAGCCGAATCCTACCACACGGTTTGGGTGGTATTCGTTTTCGATTTATTATTTGTCGTTTTTCATTATACCAACATTGAATTATGATAACAGATCTTGACACTTTTAATTCCTTATTTCTTTTGAAAATCATGAACCGTTTGATTCCCATGACATCTTTTTTCGTCAGCTAACAACTCTTCCTGGTTTCTGGACGGAAACGCTAGATGTTTTCCCTATCGAAGAGTTAATAAGATCTATATTTTCTCAAAGGCATGTTACTTAAATCGCAAAATCCTGTGCTGAAAATGGTGGTATAACCTAACAGTGACTAGAAAAAGTACTTAAAACTTAAGGTTAGTTGCTTAGGACCGAAGATCTTTATTAAACAGAAGTGAGTCCTAGAAATATCTGCATTTACAATGTTCACTTATTATCTTGCTTTTTGTTTGATTTTCCTGCTATGTCAAAGTAGTAGGGGTGCGTGCAGCGCAGAAGTCGCAGGCGCCCTGTAATACAAATGAGATCGATCACCGCGCTCAAGGCTCACCACTAAGCCTTCCATCGCGCCGGTTCTGCATATTGGTGAGAGACTTGTCTGGAAAGATGGCAATACTGCCATGATACATTGGTAGCCCACCGCAAGTCTTTTAAAAGCCAGATATGCATTCAATCACCTCCAACGATGCTTAATGAAGTTGGATGCATGACGCATCCTTCAGGGATTGATCAGTGCCGGCTCACTGTTAAAGAGCATTCCATTAATCAGAGAAAATCATAAATCCTCTTGGGTCAAACTTAGCTGTTGTAAGTGTTCATACCAGTAGTTTTGATATGAAAAGCATTTCTTGCAGTTGTGCCTGGAAAGGTCAGAAATCGAAATCGAGGATCTTCGTGTTCAACTGGAAAGAGAGATTAATATATCGAAGTCGTTACACGATGATCTCGATAGGAGTCGCAAGTTGGTATGTTTCGTCTCAGTATTTGAAGATCTTCGTAAGTTCGTCCATCAGTTCTGCTTTCGTAGTAAAAACTGGAGACTACACTATTGTTGGCACTTCTCATAAGGGTCATTAGTTTCCTTTTGGGAATGAGTGATATGACAACAATTTGGAAGTTATTCAGAAACTATCTGATGTTAGATGTATCTGAGTCCTGAAAGTTCAGTGCTCACTTTTGAAGTTTTTTTAAAATTTGTTTTTTTTTTGAGGTACTCGAAAGAGATGAAGAGATTAATGAGTTGAGTTGTAAACTACGAGCCGCTGAGCTAACGTGTCAACAGGTATGGGCGGATTATTTTCATAATCTCTAGATAACGAACATTCCAACTAAAAGTGTGAAACTTAGTCATATGTAATGTGAGCATTGTAGCTAATCGCTACCTGTTTACGGATTTAGACCGAGGACCACTTGTCGCGCACCTCAACAGATTTGGCTCTTGAACGAGCGCGATGTGATGAGTTGACACTTTCCTTACAGGAGAGCGAAGGATTACTAACCCAAGTTAGTTGTTATACTTCAGATGTTCCACCGCAACCGTAATAAGGTCTCTTCTTTCTCCAATTTTCAGACTCGATCCGATTGTCTTTCCTACGCGTTGGAAAACCAACGACTTGTTGAGGAGATAAGACAGGCTAATCAACAAATCGTATCCTATAAGGCAAAATTGTATGTTATTCACTGCTGCTCTCTTTAGATATTGCTTAACTTAAATGTTAAAAAAAGTACCTTCCATTGCGTTCACCTTTTTCGAACAGAGCTAACTATTATTATAGGGGTTAGGGCCATATCTTCCATTTCAGTTGCTTAATAATGACATCACCGGGCGCGTGTAGCAGAGTGGTCGGAGGCGCCCTGTGGCACACATGGGATCGATCCCTGCGCTCGAGGCCCACCAAGCCCTCCATCACTCCGGGGTCGGAAAATTGTTGCCAGCTTGTCTGAGAGGACAGCAGCACTTGCTTCATACATCGATAGGCCACCGCGAATCATTGTGAAAGCCAGATATGCATTCAATCACCTCAAACGATTGTTAGTCAAGACGAATACATGGCGCAATCAAGGATTGTTCAACTCCGAGGCTTTTATCCTTTTATTCTATTCTTCAATATCCACTTAATTTTTAGAATACGAGCTTTTTTTAGTCTTTCGAAGCGCTTAAAGATGATTAGGAGCATTCTTTGATTTGATTTGGGATTCATCTAGCTCTAACTATTAAATATACCATACACAGGGATGCGCAAGGAGCTGATTTAATTGCGACGAAGAAGTCTCTGCGAGCTCTTCAGCGGGACATAGGCACGACGGTGTCAGATGATATTACGGGTACAACTGATAACAAATAAATTTATTATGACGTCATTCATTGTTTCAGTACACATGCGTTATACATTGTTAACATGGAGTTCGCTCATAAAATCAGATTTACCAACGATGACAAACATTGCTTCAAATTACATCTATGCTGATTTTCAAATTAATAATTAGCCCTTAGCAATATTTGACATGTCAGGAATCTGATATGCCATTTGTTTTTTTCATCAGTTAAACATCGAAATATAATTTTCTCACAAAAGCGCTAAGGTTCTTATACTTTTCGTATCTTCAACTTAACAACCCGTTTTTCCCGGTGAGAAGTCTACAAATCTGTTTTCTGAGCATCCCAAGGCATTTCGCAAAGTCGCTTCTTCCTCTTCGCTGTTTCTTCTCCAATTTTGTCAACTTATTCGAAATGATGTTGAACTGCTCCTCGGAAATCCTTCTCATCTGGCAAAGTCGATTATCGATCGTTTTGGCTTAAAACAAAGCACTTGTTAGCAGTTAAGTATTTTGAAAATAAATTGCTACAATTGTAATAGGAGAGAACCGAATATGGCTATATTCCTGTCAAATTGCTCGTTGTTCCCAGTGGCCAGGTCATAGTTACTTCGAACGTTCACTAGTTCTTCAACGTTTTGTTGTAGAGAAGTGATTGTAGACTTGTGTGCGTTCGTCTCTCGTAAGAACAAGAACAGACCTTTGAACCGATCACCTGAAACATCTGTAGACTGAGCAACTTTCATCTGTTAATTCAAGAACGAAAAAGGACGAGTTTACCGAAGTGGGAAGACATCTGCGTGATGTAGGACTGCTCTCCGGAGCAAATGTTGATGTACGTCGGCTCGTCATGTACGCTTGTTAATGGTTCAGAATTGAATGTAATACTTGCTGAAATCCTTATATGATTGTACTATGCTTACTTTTTAAACCGAAAGTGAACATTCCTAGAAAGGTCTTGTTTCCCTACCATAAATCCTCAATACGTTTACTGAAATTACATAAACTCACTTTCGCTCCATATACTGTTCTCCAAGTTCTCACCATCAACGTAGCTTCGAAGTGAGAGGAGTGATTTGTCGTTCAGTGACCAGGTAGGCCCATTAGAATCAAAGGAACAATTCATTATATAAACGAAATACAGCCAACAATCAAGTTAGAAATAAGATTATGAGCTGGTACACGGCAGAATTTCGCCCTAATGTTGATGGGAGGAGTTGGCCTTATTGCTCGTAACTCGAGGCTAATTGCCAGAAGGAAAGCGTTTACTGAAATTACATAAACTCACTTTCGCTCCATATACTGTTCTCCAAGTTCTCACCATCAACGTAGCTTCGAAGTGAGAGGAGTGATTTGTCGTTCAGTGACCAGGTAGGCCCATTAGAATCAAAGGAACAATTCATTATATAAACGAAATACAGCCAACAATCAAGTTAGAAATAAGATTATGAGCTGGTACACGGCAGAATTTCGCCCTAATGTTGATGGGAGGAGTTGGCCTTATTGCTCGTAAGTAACTCGAGGCTAATTGCCAGAAGGAAAATGTCGAAGAGGGTCGTGAAGGTTATGTCACTCGTGTTAGTGTCCTATTATTTTGTGCGAACAACTCTACGTCTATAAACAAAGTTGGTAAGCTGCGAAGAATATAGATTATAGGTGCTGGCGTCAATGCATTCCTCAAGAGTGCACCATGCATTCGCCTCCATTCATTACGTCGTAGAGGTGATGTATTTCATATTTGACCTATTCATTTGCTTTCGATTGTTTATGGATATACTAAGTCAGTATCTCATACTCTATCCTGGAATTCTGGCACGAATTTGCTGACGCGATGAACTATCACTCTCTTGGTCAGCGCCGGGCTCGGAGCCCAACCAATCATGTGCATCACCGGGCAACTCCAAGCACTGTGCTACGCCCATTCATTTCAAACATCCGAGGCATCCTTTGAAAAATCGCCTGTTTAAGAACTAGATTAATAAGCGAAATCTTATTATTGGTTGAATATCTTACATGTACGTGGTTTATAAATAGATGCCATTAATAGATAAGTGTCATAAGCTTGTCAACGAAGTGCAGTTGCTTGTTCCTACTATCAATGATTTGTCTTCGTCTTACAGTATGAAGACTCAATGGGAAAACAAAGATATTTCATCGTCCTCCCAACTGGGTAATGTTCTTGTATGGGATGGTTCGGGTAGCACTGAAGTCGAGCAGTTTTCGAGCTTATTGTCTTTCACGAGCAATTTTAAGTTGTGTAAGAATCATTGAATTAGATGCATTCGCCTTCAAATCGATTTGTACGACATTCTGAAGAAGATCGCCGTGAATGATCTGGTCACTGGTTATCGAATTACACTATGTTTCCCAGGCAGTGCAGTATTTCACTCTTACAGCATAATACAGGTTTACAAAGTAGATGCAGTCGTAGGTTAAAACACAACTACTCAAAAAACCTGTTAAGGTCAAGTCAAAGTGGGAACAAAGATGTAGAGGAATATAGTATTGTTATGTATGCTTATTCTTCATTGTGATCCTATTCTCACAATGGTTCATCGCCTCATCATGGCTGGGAGGTGTTACTAGGTGTCCGGCTACGATGTACAGCGAAGGGATTCATTCCTTGGCTGGGTCTCCCAAGCTGAGAAGTTAGGAGTATACCAATACTAGGATCCGTCACCGTTCTGTTATCAAAGTCGCGTGGTGCCAAATCTCCCTCAGATCCACAAGGGCTGCGACTGCATTTGGTGGTGAAGACCTGGCGCGGACTTTGAGCCACTCTGTGTCCTCTCACGGTCTTAAAGTTTTAGTTTTTAAAGCAGATTATTATTTGATAGTCATGCTGACATGCTCTACATGAAGTGTTTTGAGAGCCGAGCAGCAAGCAGTGGCAAGGAACCACCTAGTCATTCGTGATTATTTAGTTGATCGTGCCCAATTATTACTTTGCCCGAAGATTCGTCCATGCTTCAGTTTTTTCTTTCGTCGAGCAAGCTCTTATACTTGGAGTGGACAAATCTCCGAAAAATGGAGATTGTGCTAAGGCCTGCACAACCAATGAGGACAGGCCGTTCAAGTATCAAGTATCAAGTAGTCTTACCAACACTATAACCTCATCTGTCTGGGTCTATATAATATCTTATTAATAGAATTAAATCATACGGTTATCATTGAGCACGAGAACAATGTTTATCGGATGTTAATCTGTGAAAAAAGTAAACCATTTGAAAACCAAAGTTCTTCATTTGGCAACGTGGTATGATTTTTTGACCATCAGCTTTTCCTGAAGAATTGATTACTTAAGCTTTTGGCATTTAAAGCGTTGTGATTCACCTGGGAATCAGCTTGAGTGGTTTCAAACAAATCAGCCATACGAAGACCCGCTACTGATACTCGCTGCTCTAATGGCCGACACCAACAGTAAAAGTCACCTATAATAACCACTATCGTCATATCAGCGATCATTCTCATCGCTGTCTTGCAGTCGAAGGTTCGTCGATCTTTTAGACATCTTATTCATTACGTTATACCTATTTTACATAAATGCTGATGAGTTTATCCAGTGCAGTATTGAATTTCCAGAGTCCTTTCTTTTTGTGAGTCCTACAACTAATCGATGAAGCAACCATTCCTATAAAGAACTTGTGGTCAGGTGGTCAATCTCTGCATGAGTTGCGTGAACCCCGAATTCAGCGGCGGTTCTCTTTGCTCTCGAGAAATGAAGGTCCATAGAAGGAGTCTGATGTGAACGGAGATGCCACTGTTAATTTCCATCGTCGTTTTGTTGGTTTCCAGCTCTTACTGCTCTGATTCCTCTTCGTCCCAATCTCTAAGACCAGTTGTATAAAAAGACTTTTCATTCCGGATCACTTTTCGGAGAGCAGCGCGACTTTGTGGGATAATAAAGTCCATGTGAATTATGATCATGATCAATAGATAAAGACTCCACAAAGTCTACGTCACTACCATTTCTTGGCAAATTCTTCCTTTCCGGATGATAAGTATTTCGCCATTTAATTAATAACTATTTTTAATAATAATAATAATAATAATAATAAAAATATCAATAATGTTTACGCGACCCCACCAGCTTGTAGTTAGTTGCTCAAAATCTCTTTACGAAAACGTGTCCTAGTAGTGCTACCCACTACTATGGTAATGTTTTTTGCCTCCAAACTCGCGAATTAAACTGTCTGCTGGTCTGCGTCCGTGATTTACGCCGGCGTTTTTGAAAAAGTACCAGAATTTGATATTTCCTATGGGGTCCATGCTAAGAATAAATCTACATTGCTAATTAGACCACGAGCCACCCGTAAGGACATTACCGCAAGTACGATCAAAATTGGGAGCGTGTGGCGCAGTGGTTGGAGGCGCCACTGCGGCGCGCACGTGAAATGCGCCCATGGCCCAGCAAGCTCTTATACTTGGAGTGGACGCGACACCATTTGAAATACCAAATGCTGATGAGTTTATCCAGTGCAGTATTGAATTTCCAGAGTCCTTTCTTTTTGTGAGTCCTACAACTAATCGATGAAGCAACCATTCCTATAAAGAACTTGTGGTCAGGTGGTCAATCTCTGCATGAGTTGCGTGAACCCCGAATTCAGCGGCGGTTCTCTTTGCTCTCGAGAAATGAAGGTCCATAGAAGGAGTCTGATGTGAACGGAGATGCCACTGTTAATTTCCATCGTCGTTTTGTTGGTTTCCAGCTCTTACTGCTCTGATTCCTCTTCGTCCCAATCTCTAAGACCAGTTGTATAAAAAGACTTTTCATTCCGGATCACTAGGCGCCACTGCGGCGCGCACGTGAAATGCGCCCATGGCCCACCAAGCCTTCCATCCTTCCGGGATTGGCGAATTGGTATCAGACTCGTCTGAGAGGATAGCAGCATTGGCTCGATACATCGTTAAGCCACCGCGAGTCATTGTAAAGGCTAGATATGCATTCAATCACCTCCAACGATACTTAATGAAGTCGAATGCATGGCGCACCCTCAGGGATTGATCAAAGCCGAGAGCTTTATCCTTTTTATTATTGCGGAGCACCACAGGTGATGCCGTAATTTTGCTCTAAAATGCTTCCTTTATACAACTCTGTTGTTGCGTGCGCTGCAAAGACTTCGTATAGATTGTAGTGCTCGGCTCAAAAGGGATTGATGTTAGTTACAGTGTCGTGGTGCTTTTCAAGCATACTTCTTATCCCATTAGTATCAATTTTTATGCCATTTAATGATCTTAATAGGACTTTTGCTGCCGAAGATGATAGATGTGGTCTATTCCTGGGTTTGGTAGCCTATATCAACTTCGTCTTGATATTAAGTTATTACATAGAGTGGTGCGCTCTATAGAAACTTGACAAATTCTACAAGGGAGATTACTCTTTCTACAATTTAAAGGTAACATGGACAATAGGATTTTCAGTTGCCGGACGGATATGACGCTGGATTGTAATGGCCAACGTATTATCGTTCTAAGGAAGAGGCGTAGAGTACTGATTGGAAAAGGACAAAGCCTCACCATCAGTAGAACTCACTACTAGTCTCTCAAATATGCAAAAAAATTTATTGTTAGTGCTCGTGAAGGTAGTATTCCGACATTTTTCACGTTACCTACTAAGACACAAGATCTTCAACCGTTTGCAATACTCTTTCTACAATTTAAAGGTAACATGGACAATAGGATTTTCAGTTGCCGGACGGATATGACGCTGGATTGTAATGGCCAACGTATTATCGTTCTAAGGAAGAGGCGTAGAGTACTGATTGGAAAAGGACAAAGCCTCACCATCAGTAGAACTCACTACTAGTCTCTCAAATATGCAAAAAAATTTATTGTTAGTGCTCGTGAAGGTAGTATTCCGACATTTTGCACGTTACCTACTAAGACACAAAATCTTCAACCGTTTGCAAACCAAAAAGGGGATCTCTGCTACACGGAAATTATCAAAAAAAAAACCCCCCAAGCATAACATTTGTCTCTTAAAAATTCTTACTGGAGTAAACCTCAAAAGGATTGGCAAACGCTGAACGGATAATAGTTATATGAACAAGCAGCGCTTTCAAGATAGTTGTCCTACGATGGGTATTTTTGTACGGCAGCGAGTTTCACTAAAGTATCTCCAGTGTGCAAGAGCTGCTTTGTCGAACTTACAGTAGCTTCTGCCCTTTTACAAGGGCTCAACCATCAGCTTAAAGCCAGAACTTTAACATACCGATACGCCAAGAGTGCTTAACCTCACTGTCAAGGAAGTCATGAAAACACAGAGTAGAGTTAACGTGATATTAAGAATCAATTATCGGTAGCTGTATCATCTTTGCTTTTCTGATAATATTGTGCCTACAGCCCCAAGGCCTGGTTGAGTAAATGCCAGTTGACTTCATCAGCCTTTGCCAAAGAAGACGTTACTGATCGAACTTCAAAATTACCGTTTTTGCAAACAAATTCGCTTTGGACGCGTCATTCATAGCTGATGGAAAGGATGTCTCCGGTTCATCCAGGTATGCGTCTACGGATTGAAAGGTCTCCTTGATGAATGACACGGCTCCGAAGCTAAGCAGTTAGAAACGAACGACCAGGGAACCAATTCCTTATCGCTAAGTGATGATGCAATTTAGATACGAAAGTAACGAAAATAGATATCATATAAACATTCATTCACTAGCTAAATTCACTTCAACCCGAAAATGTTTTTTACTTGTCGTTTTATTTAAAATAAGATTATGTAAGCATCATAATAAGAGCGATGTTTAATGGAACAGTTCTAGCTTGACATGGGTGCTGAGCGATTGTAAGAAATCACAAGACGCTGGCTTCATTATTGAGTGGGAGGAATCAGGTGTCGATGTTATTCTGGGACCAGGATGTTCGCCATGTAAGTACTTATTGGACGAAGTAGTTTGCAGAGCTGATAGTAACATTGCAGCACTACTTTTTGAACTATTTCATATTTGATGCCATGACACGGAAACAACTTCAGTACTACGGGAGTTGCAGAAAAGCTATTCATTTTTTCATAAATTAATGTGAGTTATGTAATATCATTCTGTCATATGGGAAATTCTGGCATTTCTCACTTACCTACTTAAACACTTGGATGGCCCGCTTTCATTGGTGATGCATGCCCCAGCGTAATTTCCATTCGTTTCGCTCTCGTGAAATCGTCGTCCTCCATGATGGTGCCCTGCTTTGAACGTCGTGGCGTTTGCGAAGGTTTCCTTCTGTGAATACGTACAGTTGATGTACAGTTCTAGCCATAAACACGTCTGTCCATCAGTCGGCTGGTCTTCCAAGAAGACGTTTACATACTCTTCGAACCCACTTCACTGGTATTTCCGTCCCATATCATCTGTTCTTTTTATTATATGACCAGCCCATCCATTTTTCGCTATCGATGTATACTTAGCTGGATCCCAATGATGAGGTAGGTTCCGAAGATCTGAGATGCGTACACAAGCTAAACGTTGTGAGTGCCGGTTTAATTTCGAAACACATTGGTTAAACGCTTTGTGGGTGGTGCGCAGATTTCTTGACGTGGTTGAAATATCAGAACAATTTTCTCCCGCATAACAGAGCGTTGGCAGGACTGTTGAACCGAAAAGATGAGCACGGAGTTTTAGGTCCGTTAGTTGGTCTATCGCTTCGTATAAAGAAGCAAATGCGGCCCATGCTGCTCTCTTTCTTTTGTCTAATTCCTCCGTAATGTCGTTCTCTGTGTTTAAACCTACTTATACGAATCAAACTCGAAAGATTACGACGCGAACAAATCATCGAGGTATTGGGTTGAGAATGCGTTAATGAATGGAGACTGCAATGCCGGTTTAAGAATTTTCGTCGTAGCAAATTCGACCTTGAGGACGAGTGACGTTGCGGACGTCCTTCTTCAATTGAAAAACGGTTAGTTGAAGGCTTCTGTATAGGCAAATACATGCACAACTTTTCGAAAATTTGCAGCAGGGCTCAGTATTGCATCTCAACTGCTTCAGAGCCTGTAATTTCCAAGAACACTAGAAGGTCGAAAAGCTCGACAAGAGTTTGGCGTTTGCTGGTTTACAAGTGATTTCATCCACCATAGTTTTCTGAATTCAGATGAAAAGATTACTCCGTTGTATATGCCCAGTAGGTCGATGAAATGCATAAGAAATTCCAATGGCTTTGCGCTTCATTGGTCAGCAGAAAGCGACCAGTCTTTCTTATCGATAACGCACCTCCATCCATTGCAATAGAGAAGGCGGACGAACTGGGTTACGAAGCGCTGTCTTATTCACCATACTCGCTGGATCTCTAACCTACCGATTACCATTTACTTGGATATCTCTTGTACGTGAATTGCTTGAGAAACCAAGCCGATACCGAGAGTGCGTTCAACGACATCATCCAGAGCCTGGAAAGTCAAGTTGACAGCAATCTACACGGTCAAACGCAGCTTACTTGTGAATAAAGAATAATAATAACACCTCTATTCTGTTGTATTCTGATTAATAAGACTCATTCTGAGCTAATCTATGCCACTTTAAAAGTACGCGTTTTTATTGGCCATTAGTTTTTGAAAAAACTTAGTGAAAAATTATTATTACTTCTAAGAGCGCTGGGAACAATAGACAAAAGAATTTTGATTGAAAAACTCCGCCCAAAGCTGCCGTCATCAACGGCAATGGAACACAATTCTTCCACCGACAAGTTTAATGAGGCTTTTTTGTTTTTAGCATTTTCCTATGTCTTCTTCACATTTTTCGACTTTGGCGTACTAAACTGACATCGAATGAAACGTCATTACCTAATCGGACAAGAACTCTCAGGCGAAGAAAACCTTGATTTACAGATGCCGTTCCTTTTGCTGCACAATATTTCTTGTGCTTCGCTCTGATCACATTGACCAGTTCCTTCGTGTATTTTTATGAGCTCACACATATGTTTACTTTTTTATTTAGTGCCTACTGCTACATTTTTTACGGCAGGGTATTATGCGAAATCAACCACAGCGATGCTGAGATATTCGCAAACTATGGACCCTGGGCGCGAGTGCCCTAAAGAATAAGCGTGGCTCGATCTGGCCCTGGGTTCAAGCTTTGCGAAATCTCACCATCGTTGTGGTTCAGATCACACATATTTTTAAAATTTTGATTGAACTCAGAGAAAAAAAAATTTCATAAACCAACTACACTTCGTAATCCGTTTTTTCCGGTTGTTTTTCAAATGTAGTAAATTTGCTTGCAGAAAATTTCATAGCTTAACATTAATGAGAGATAATCATTTTGTAGCCGCCGTTATATCTGGTATCGTCGCTAAATCTCTCCACATCCCAGTAGTGGTATGGGTAACATCGTTATCTTCAACGCTACTGAACACCATCGACTATCCGACGCTGATGTCACCGACTTTCAGTTCGATCAAGTTCGTTCGCTAGCCACATAGAATTCTTTGTTAACGACACCGGAAAGCTTCAGCCTGCCTACAAAGCCGAAGAAAGCTATGTAAGCAATAGTTGAGTACAACCTCAAAGGGGTTGAGAGGTGAGCAAAACGCGGAACCTCTGCTGGGCTTCAAACCCTCGATTACCCTTTAATGGAGCTCATGTGCTAGCCCTGCTTTCCCTTCCTGTTAGTCACTTTTTTGCTTGAATGGTGCTATCAGCCGTCACTTGTCAATCATCCGTCAACGGGAATGAAATATCGAGCGCGAATCGGCATTATACAAAGTAAATGAAAAATAATTACAATGTAATTCTGACTGCAGAATCAGTTTAGCTAAAAATCTGGCTTAGAGAAAGGAAAAGCAAGGGCCTCGATGCTTTGATGATGTTATGTATAGCACGTGCTCACATCTCAGTATTCCTATGGTTGTATTTCACACGATTGTCAGCAGTGAAAAGATTTTGGGCAGAAAATGAAAGCTAAAACATCCCTAACTTCGTGTTGCATACTCGCTTGTATCAGCTGCAATGCGTTAACAACAGAAAAGAAGCGCCAATACACAATTTCATTCATCCTAATCAGGCGACATACTAGTACTCGTTAGGCTACACTTATTCGACACCAAAGACCTTATTCCACAATGTATTTTTGCTCGCTTTAAAGGTGAGTTAGCCACGTATGGCTTACGTGGGTCTAAGACGGCGTAGGTTTATCCTTACTAGAGATTCTGGATTAAGGCGTTTGAAATCCTTTCCGGAGGTAAAACTACCTTAAGAATGAGGAATCACTACATGTTATCACATATCTACATTCAGGAACACATTCCAGTCAGGATGAGGCGATCGATGAGCCATTTAGAGTTGTGTTTCTGCTTGGTGGACTTTCTTATGTTGAAAACAGATGTGGAATAGTCACTGACGTCAATAATAGACTCTTTTCTTGATGGGCAAACGCCAGGATGTTAACAGCAGGATTTATTCGGTACAGTATTGGCTGACGTTTCGGCAATTTCTCTTTCTTCAGAGTCTGGAAGAGTCAATTTGACACACAGTCAGCTCAGTCAAACACTATCATAGTCTCAGCAGACAAAACAACGCATAGACGCTTATTCGCATGGTGAACAGCTTCTGTCAAATCATCACTAGTTGGTTGTTCTTAAGACTTCCAATTATTTTTAGAGACCCGTTTCACAGTCTCACATGGCTGAATAATGTTCGTCGCTCGGATAAGGAAGTCGATCTGAGACATGGCCCGAGATCACACGTGATCGCAAGGCAGTCATCTTTGCGCTTCATTTTGGACTTTTAGAGTTCATCCAGAACTCTTCAAGACTTTTTCTCACCAAAGTTCTAGATTAGTGTGCGAGAACTAATAGACTGTCATAAAAACCCTTACGAACTAACTGGTGTCATGGAGTGTTCGGTGGCATTTCAATTACTGCCACCGACTTAACTAAACCGCCCCTTTTTGAACAACATTTTATGGCCATGCGTGTTTAGTTTAAAATAAAGGACAGGATAAGCGGAACTCCCACGACTTCGAAGCGGTAGCTATTCGGGATTGGTTTAGAGTGAAAACGGGGTGCTTAGACGATAACTGCAGCAAAGATAAGGTTCAATTTATCCTGCCCTTTCCTTGCAACGAAATAAGTGCACCTACAATACATTGCTCAAGAAGTGTCTATCTGGAGAATTTGGTAGCATTGATTGAAATGCCACTGAAAACTTTCAGGGGCCAGCTAGTTCGTAAATGTTGGTCTGACCGTCTGTGGAAAATTGCGCAATATGCCTTAACGGTAGAGATGGTGATTGTATGACTTCTGATACGCTGCACCTAATCTCCTTTAAAGCATGTAGGGATGACTAAATTGCGGGACGGTTAGGCCACTCTGTATCAAAGAACACCAGTTGATGAACTTGACTTTAAAGCAAATACTCCACTAAGCCGCACAGTAATCTAGAACTTCGGTGAGAAAAAGACTTGGAGCGTGCGTTCTAAACGGACTACAAAAATCCAAAAATGAATCGCGACGAGGAATGCCCCGTTCTCATACACGATCTCGCGCCATATTTCAGATCGATTTTTTGATCTGCGCCACGCACATTTCTCAGCTATGTAGGACTCTGTGTGAATGGTCTCGTATTAGTAACGTGGTGATTTAAAAAGAAAAGAATGAAGCTTTCGGAGTTGGGCAATCCCTGAAGGACGCGCCATGCGTTCGACTTCATTATATATCGTTGGAGGTCATTTTACAATCTTGACTCGCAATGGCCTACCGATGTATCGAGCCAGTGCTTTATCTAGCCAACTGTTAACACATTAAGAGTAGATCTTAGGCACTTAAGTTTTATATTTTGAACCAGTTTGGATGTCTGAAATGCGTGAAACTTCAAGGCCCAGACGATCAGGAGGTAGTCACTAGGTGGTTTATGCTCCGCAGTAACCGTTACGAAAAGATTACTAATCTACTGCAAACCTGTATGTGCTAGAGTGTTTCCTGTCTATTTCAGAACTAGAAGTATTTGTCCGTTAAGATATTGAGTCATTGTTGAAAACTGGGAAACCTCTATGGAAGTGGTGCAGACAATTGGAGTACGGTTATAACACCCATCATCTGAGCTATAGCGTTACTTTCAGGTTTGCACGCCTCATTGAGTGCAGTGTTCCACAAAAAAAGAAAGCAAACAACTGTGGACCATCGACATAGATCATCGCCTCTGATAAAGAACGTCGAAACGTTAACCGAGTAAATCTATTTATCAACTTCATGTAAGCCGAGCAATTTGAATAGGTACGGCAGCAACACTTTAATCATGGCTCTTACAGGCCTCAGCTAAAATGGTGGTGCTATAAATTTTAAGCTGTATCTTATTCTTTTTACTCACCATCGTAGAAGCCAATGAGAGTGCAGGAGCACGGAACACATTGGATTGTGAAAAGCATTTGCTATAGGCGAAGGCAATTGACAAGACTGTGTGCTTCTTCTCAATTCGTAATGGTGTTCAAAGGCTGTAATTACTATTTACTTGCCTGGAGTTGGAAGGTATGGTTAATCTACTACTGTTATTACTGTTGCCATCCAGAAAAATATTCTCCTTCGTAGAGGGACTCTTGTCGATTAGTAGCAAGAAAACGTGGAGCATCCACAGATGGCGGATAGGACGTTTGTAGCAGGCTAAAAGCAACCTTTGCATCCCTGAGACGCTAGGATGGACACCCTTTTCCTGCTGAGCAAATTTGGCGCATACCTTCTATATTTACGAAGGCGTATCCATGCATGCTTAAGGGGAAGTATTCATGTTTATGCAGATTGCATTCTAGGAGTCAGTTCGGCCTAAAGTTAGCAATGAAGTGACAGGTGATTATACATACGGGAGGCAGTTAGGAGTCACTTCCAACAAATATCCCTCATGTCTACTCTGGGTATGAAACTGACACTCACACGTGTATTTATTTTATCTGACTTTCGACGTCTCCGGCTTCATTAGAGGCTATGATCCGTGTCGATGGCTCACAGTTGTTCGTTATTTTGAAGTGGCGTCTTCGTCGTCGTACCGAGGCGGGATCTTCTTCAGTGCGCACCGTACGAATGAAGCATGCACACCCGACAGTGCCCTTTTATAAAGGGCAATTGTTGTTGATAAGACCATCCGTTGATAATAGTTTACTTTCCAACGGATAGTTAGTCTACGCTGCAGCAGTCGATGTCATGTCAGCTAGCACAAAGCGACCAGCAAAACAATTTTCAAACCGACCGTCATTTAACCTCGGCAATGGAATAATCAATATGTTTTTAAGCTGTTGAGCTTACACGAGACTAATAAATATATTTAAATAATACGCCTGTGATGCTGAGATATTTGCAAACCTCCGGACCGCAGGTGTTTGCGGTGGGGAACGAACGTGATATTGTCTTTTCGGGAAAGTAACGCGCTCACCACCATGCCATGAGGGTCTATCGTTTCGCCCGTCTCTCAGCTAGTTTAATCGATTACTGCCATCAGCAATCGCCCGTCAAGGAGATCGATCTGGAGAGCCCAAATCGTGATTGAACCCGGTTAAACTGGGGCTACAGTTGAAATTCACAATGTTGACTTTTTATTTAAATAGAACTAGCTAAGAAACAGGCGAAACGAAGGACCCGCATGGTGTGGTGGTGAACGCGTTACTCCCCCGAAAGGACAATATCACGTTCGTTCCCCACCGCAAACACCTGCGGTCCGGAGTTTTGTAAATATCTCAGCATCATTTAAGCTAAAATCGTGATTATAACTGCAGCCTCAGAAAAACTTTAGCCATAAACCGTTTAAGATCGGCGTCAATGGATATATTTAATCCGCTCTGGATTGCTGAAGAAGAAAGACGAACTGCACAGGTGCAGGCAAATAACGAAAGTTTCCTTCCTCTACCAGTAGTTTAAAATTTTGTACATGAATAGCCTAGCTCCGAGTAGCAATTTGGAGTAGTAATAGCTTTTTTCGTTTTTTAGTAGTGATTGCAGTTCAAATTCAGCATTTGCTCGATCCTCAAGGTTAAAGGTTATCCGATGGAGCATGGGAAACGGTCGAACGAAACTCAGATTATCTGTAGCAATTCGAGGATAAGGCAAAAATCTCGTAACAACGAACTGTTCATTGGACAAAGACCCTGTTCCTTCCTCCGCTAAGTCGTCAAATTTCTAAATAGCATAAAAATAAAGGATAAAGCTCTCGGCGTTGATCAACCGTTAAGGGATGCGACATGCATCCGACTTTACGAAGCATCGTTGGAGGTGATTGAATGCATATCTGGCCTTTACAATGATCCGCAGTGGCTTACCGATGTGACGAGCCAGTGCTGCTATCCTCCTAGACAAGTCTGGTACCAATTTACCAAACTCGGATGAATAGAAGGTTTGGTGAGCCGCGGGCGCGAGTATCGATCCCATGTGGCGCCTACCACCACGCCTGCGCACCAGCCACGTGCATTCTGAATATCACAGCTGATAAAATGTCGGTGAGATTGTGTGGAACGCAGGTTTTCACCTTAATAACGATCAAGGTTGTTCCTCATATTTTACTTCTATACTCATTATTTTCCTGCGAAGCAGTCTCCAGTTGAGTAGTACGTATGATATGTAACTATGGGTAAATACAGTTACACAGATTCATCTTGATCGACTAGACATTAAAATGAAGTGGAAATTCGTCAACCACCCCAACAACCTTTAAGGCTAGACCCATTATCAGCTGCGTGGACGGGCCAACGGATAGAACAGCCTGGGTCTTAAGCCTAATACTAACCCAGTTGCTTAACCACATTCCAGCCCACCTCACGAACACCCAAATGTTCCTAGAACGTCTACTTGACGCGTCTCCTAATGACGCGTATGTGATGGAGTCCTTCGATGTTTCTGCGCTCTACACCAACGTATCGAATGACTCCGCAATGCAAGCCATCCACAACCTTCTTTTTGAGCATGAAAGAAGAATAAAAATCCATAGATTGTCCATCCAGCAGGCTCTCTTAAAGGGGTGTCTAAACTGCTTGATCTTCAGATGGTCTGGGAAATACTACACGCAAATAAGGGAACTAGCCATGGGACAGCGATTGACAGCAAGCCTTGCTATTGTGTTTGTGTCTAAGATAGAAACCCCTGTTCTCGGTCTCCGGCCACTACTGTACTCCAGATACATAGATGACTGTTTTGTCATTTTCTCTGCTCAAGAGGAGATGGACAAATGCTTTAAGTTATTGAATGGGCAGTTTGAGTACATCAAGCTTACGCGGGAGAAACCGAAAGAGAACCAGCTTCCATTTCTTAACGTTCAAATGAACTTATCAAGTAGCGGTTACATGACAAAGTGGAACCGAAAACCAAGTAACAAAAACATCCTGGTTCATTCCCTTTCTTCCCACCCTTTACACACAAAGAGGGCGCTTGTGAGAACATGCTTCAAACAGCTACCTCTGTATGCACAACCAGGGAACTAAAGGAAGAATCACGCGACTTGGCTCAGTAAATAGCCATCTCCAATGGCTACGAAGTAGTTACCACAGGAGATTAGTTCAGAAGGAGAGCGACACGCCGAAACGAAATACTTGGCCAAAAGAAGGTCCCGTTTATGCTTCCCTTTATTAGCGATGAAGTAAGCATAGCTATAAAACGATGCCTAAAAAGGGCAGGTCTAGAGGAATCGGTAGCGCTAGTTGAAATACCACCGGATCCTCTACGTCGTCAGTTAGTTCGTAACTGCTTGTATGACCGTCTATGTGAAACACAAAATGGTGTAATTTACCCTTTTGGCATGGTCGGTGGGTGATTGCATGAGTTAAGGTACGTTATACCTGATCTCTTGCAAGGATTGCGGAGACGAATATATTGACGAAACGGGCAATCCTTTATGTATCCGCATGAAAGAACACCTAGATGGCAAACGTAAAGCAAAACAATGCATACCACTAGGGACGCATGGGACACAAAAGCATAGCGGAGACGATTTTGGCATAAAAGTCACTATCCTCTCACGGGATCCTAAAACACCAACGCGCAAACTTCTCGAGGCTTTTTGGATAAATGCCAAAAATCCTGCAATGATTAACAAGGAAGAACGCCCAAGATCACACGTGATGTTGCCCCGTACCTTTGTATCAGTCGTTGATGTGGTGAGGTGCAGTTGTTAACCACATGCGACGCTGATCAGCGGCTCTTTCTTAGTGGAAGGCACGTAGAAAATGCAGTGGGTTTTTCGAGAAGCTGTTCACCGTGTAACTACCATTCAGATTCTTATCTTTCTGTACGTTATTGAAGCGCTTGACTTAGTAGGTTGCGTATTAGTGTACCCTTCCAGACTCTGAAGAAGGCGATTCTGCCGAAACGCCTGCTACGATTGTGTTGTATGTGTGTTATTGTGTGGAAGTAAACGTATGCTGTTTAACAACCTCGCTATTGCTGGGAGAGGAAACGACGAATTCATAATCCAATGCCGAGGTTAATAGAAAGTCGATCTTGGCAAATGGAAATTGATAGAATCTTTCAATTCGTTATGAACATAGATATGTTACATATTAGATTTGTACCTTTGTTTTTGAAACTGCTAGTCACATAAATCACTATTGATTTTCTGACAGCTATCTCATTCACGGGGCGAGTGTGGTGCAGTGATCCGAAGCGCTCTGTGACACACACGTGGAATCGACCACCGTGCCCATTGCCCACCAAGCCCTCCATCTCTCCGGAGTGGGCAAATTGATTGCAGACTTGTCTGAGAGGATAGCAGCACTGCCTTGATAAATCGGTTGGCCACCGCGAGTCATTATAAAGGCCACATAAGCATTCAATCAGCTCAAAACGATGCTTAGTGAAGTCGAATGCATGGCACATCCTTCAGGGACTGATCAATGTCGAGAGCTAATTTGGCTTTATTTCATTCACATATATCCACAACTGAAGCAATCGTTTACCGAAGAGAGCATGAGAGGTTTTTGTAGAATGTAATAGATGCAGAACACAATATATCATTTTTGTTTGGCATGTTGATACAAAGCCACCATCGCCATTTTATACCGTCATCGTCTTTGCATAGTGTTCATGGATTAGAAAGTGATGTAAAGCACACGGTAAATTCTTTATGCATGGTTTCTTTAGTTAAGAGGAACTTGATCTTTTCATTGTGAACTCCCACCACGTGTAAAATCATGACGGAAGTTGCTTCCGTTACAAGGAACGTGCTAGGAGGTGAATCTTCCTACGATTCACTTCCAGTTGTCTGCGGTCGCAGTTAGGGGACATTCCAGTAACTCAATTTACGAGTTCCAGAATAGTTTACCACATGAAAAGAAGAAGTTGTGCGGAGATCCTACACTTCGAATCCACGTGAATGAACATCGAATCTAAAATAGCGTCCTTGTAAATTAACTCATGCCGCATTATGACTCAGCTAAACTGTGCAATGACCAGTCCGCTTTTGCTCAAGATCATTTGCATTTTTCGCATGTTTGAATTCTTGGATGGGATCTATTTCGTAAACGACCACTACCCCAAAGCAGAACAACAGGAAACGTGCAAGTTACTATAGGATTGGTTTCTGAGCGTACAAATACACTAGCTTACTCCGTTGGTGGTCATTGTCGCACAACCCTTGAAGCCAACCCACTGCATGTGTCTTTTACAAATTTGGAATCTTTAATCGTCTGTAGACTAGCTTAGTGGCTCCATAATCGAGATGACGTCATCTTTTTTGTTAATACAACTATTTCAATATTTATTATTCATTTTAACGGCAATCTATTATAAACACAAACAATATTTTGGTATACGAAAAAACATAGCCAATAAAAATATCACAGATTAAGTAGAGTGAAGTAGGTCGAATCATTTAACAAAAGTGATCATGTTAAAACAACGACAGAACTATTTACACTCAACAACCAGCTTTCTAATTTCAGAATATTTGCTCAACTTTATCCACGCGCCAAAAGAACTTATTGATTGCTTGAAAACTTCTAATGGACTATCAACAACTGTGTATGGCTTATAGGGCGTATGGCTTTCTGGTCGAGCTTCTCTCGAAAACATAAATAGGTTTATGACCTTACTATATTGTTGTTATTAGCTCACTAATCTTATTCCATTTTGTTGCAATCTAGCAGAACCGATATGAAGTCACTTGCCTGTTACCTGTTCGTTTCTTTCCCAATCAGATCTCAGGTGTCAATCAATCCATAAAACTGCTTTTGTATACCTAAGTGGGAGCTTTTGATAAAATTAGGCAGCAAAGTGGTTTTGATGCCGACCAATAGTTCGAAAACATCTTCCAAGTTGGTCAAATAATTTCACCGGGACACTCCTCCCTAAGAGCCGTGTAATGGCTCTGATTCTCACGCTCCCAAGTACTGAGTAAAGACCGCCATTCACGGACTGGTACTGCACAATAAAGGTTTGATTGCCCTAGTTTGAAATCCGGAACAGTGGAAGCACAAAAACCAAGAACCACGCGTAAATTTTCACTAATGCTTTCAAATTTTTCGTTGCCACTAGTGATGAGGAGTACAAGAAATTGTTCATTCTCACCAGTTTCGTCAGCTATAGATTTTCGGTGATGACAGTTCATACTGAATTCTTGAATTTTTGCAATAAAATACAGGCCTATAATACTAGATGCGCGATTGCTAGCTTGTAAAATACGTCAGCTCCCAGATTGGTGCGAGCTACTCGCATTCACAACATTAAGAACACAACGGATCACCAAAAGGTTTCAAAAAAAGTGATTGGAATTCATTTCGCTTCGTTTGCTTAAAAGACCCGTGTGACATCAACATATTACCGAAACCTTCAAGAGAAATTGGTTAAAATTAATTCGTCTATTTATTTAAGCGATTGACGTCATTCATTGTGCTGATCTCAGCACTTCTTTCATTCGGCTCCTGATCTCGTAGTTGTCATCCAATAAAGTTCCTTCGTTTTTGTTATGTATAGAGTTTGGCGCATAACATACCATGTGTCGAAATAACGTTTATGAACAAATTTTTGTTGGGACCTTGGTTGAACTCAGAAATGAACCCGAATTTGCGAACGAGAGTGCTATCTATAAACACATAACCCAACTGTCACAATGGGTACCCTTATTCATAGCCTAAATTAGGAACTTGTCTTCTATTTTATAGATTCGTCTGGGTTTCTCGTTGATGTCTTTCTTCCGTTAACATATAAGCAACTACTTTTTCTAGCAGTTAGTATTCGGCAATAACGATGCACCTTTTATAACCCTAAAGATCCTAAACTTCTTCACAAGTTATTAAAATCTTGCAGTGTTTGGTGAGTGAACCATTGTATTAGTTGTTTCTACTGCAGAAAGTACAGCCTATACACTGCATTCGTCGTCTATTCAATGGCAGCTTGTTGTAGTATATTACCGAAACCTTCAAGAGAAATTGGTTAAAATTAATTCGTCTATTTATTTAAGCGATTGACGTCATTCATTGTGCTGATCTCAGCACTTCTTTCATTCGGCTCCTGATCTCGTAGTTGTCATCCAATAAAGTTCCTTCGTTTTTGTTATGTATAGAGTTTGGCGCATAACATACCATGTGTCGAAATAACGTTTATGAACAAATTTTTGTTGGGACCTTGGTTGAACTCAGAAATGAACCCGAATTTGCGAACGAGAGTGCTATCTATAAACACATAACCCAACTGTCACAATGGCTACCCTTATTCATAGCCTAAATTAGGAATTTGTCTTCTATTTTATAGATTCGTCTGGGTTTCTCGTTGATACCTTCCTTGATGGTTTTCGATTCATTTAATGATCTAAAACTCCAAAGTTCTTACTTTGAACCAGCACTGAAATAGATGTGGTCATATATATATTTACTTGATACTTGAATGGCCCGCCTCAATAGTTGTGCGGACCGTGGCACCACCTTAATTTTTCGGAGTACTGCTAGTTTAGCTATTGTGTTTCCCTGGAGTCCCGAGGTCAGTCTAGCCAAAGTCTGCCCCAAGTCGTCAAGTCAACACCACAGGCAGCCGCGGCGCTTGTGGATCAGAGGGAGATTTGCCAATCTGCGACTAGTTCGATACCAGAACAGTGTATCTAGTATTGGTTTACTCTTAGCTAGGTTTCCTCATGGAAACGCCTTCTCAATTTGGGGGACCCTGGATGAATGCACCGCTATACATCGCAACCCGACACCCAAGAACATCTCCCAGCCACGACGATGCGGTAAACCATTGGGATAAAGGATAAAGGATAAAGCTCTCGGCGTTGATCAATCCCTGAGGGATGCGCCATGCATTCGACTTCATTAAGTATCGTTGGAGGTGATTGAATGCATATCTGGCCTTTACAATGACTCGCGGTGGCCGGCCGATGTATCGAGCCAGTGCTGCTATCCTCCCAGACAAGTCTGGTACCAATTTGCCGATCCCGGAGGGATGGAAGGCTTGGTGGGCCATGGGCGCATTTTCACGTGCACGCCGCAGTGGCGCCTCCAACCACTGCGCCACACGCGCCTATATACATACATATATATATATATATATCTTCGAGCTCGTCGATTGTTCAAGACAGAAATACTATTTCATTATTTCAAACGAAAATTCAGAAGTCGTTCACATTTCACCGCACATATTACTGCGAATCGAATGATAGTGACGTTCTCTTTAATAGAGTACTCCAAGAGTATGCAGTATGAGACGATTCCAGTACTGACCGCTGCTGCGTGTGTGCTGTTTCCATGGGAAAGCGACGCCAGCCGGCCAGTTCGAGCGTCCAATACCACCAATGAGCCATTCGACAATGCCACTACCGTCATATGATCTTAATCGACTGCGATAAGAAATGAACACAACGACTTAAAACAGCAGTAGAAACATCACTCACCAGATTCTCTTACACAGAACGCCCTCGTCAATCCAGGCAAATTCGAGACTTTCAGTTCACAAGACCACCCACCTATTCGAGTGTCCAATAGGCTTCAAAAAATTGACATTTGACTATAACCGGTAACGTCTGATGAAAATCTTAACGAAATTGCTATCAAATAATACATTAACATGAAGTATTAGAGTGCTTGATAGAAGTGGAAAACAAGCTGAAATAAATTGGACCAACATCATGAAGAAGTTACTATTAAAGAAAGTGCTAAAATGGTTGTTTACTTATCAAAAAACGCTGGCAGAAAACGTTCTTTTCTTTTGCTAGCATCTCACAGAATAGTAGAACAACGTCCAGATACCAACCGAACTGTGCTATGAAGGCTTGAAATAGCCGCCATCAGATGTCGATCTACGTGTTGAAGTCCACAGATGGTGGTATCGCCATCCCAGTCCATCTGAGTGATAACGGCACCATGAAATGGATCCCATACCTAAAATAATCCATTATTCATGAAGTGGATCAATTTTTATCAAACTCGTTTACAGATTTCAAGGTTACAGATAGATAAGACGAAATCGAAGATACAGATTTTTCTAGAGACGAGGCAACCTATAGATTATCTAAAAATCCCTAATATATTACTTCAACTGTTTTTCTTTCCAAAACAAAAAATTGGAAAACAGAACAAATCGTGAAATTATCAGGAAAATCCGACATGTACGGTCCCATCGGTTGAGGCGATCTGCGTGTTTGATAGTAGCGCCACATCAAGAATAGATCGTTGGTGTCGGTTATAAGTACACTGAGCTTCCACAGTGTCGAACTCGGGTTTGATTGACCATAACCTAAACAGAAGGCATTTTTCGGCTACACGGTTGCGGATGTTAAGTCCCTTATACAAACTTGACAGTTCGGTCCGAAGAAGCCGAAATGAACGAATTCTCATTTGAAAGAGCGACGATCCTGCGAACGGATGAGGTATGACCATTGAATGAACACAACGACAAATGGTCAAAACGAAGCGATGATCTGAAAAATTACTATAAATATTGAAAAAATTCATAGCTCATAGGCTACTGCTAGTTTTTGGAATGCGTTTGAGTCAAGTGATCTCCAACAATTAATTAGTGATGCCTAAAACAAATAGTTGGCGCGTGTGGTGTAGTGGTCGGAGGTACCTTGCAACACACACGTGGAATCGATCTCTGCGTCCATGGCCCATTAAGCCTTCCAACTCTCCGAGGTGGGCAAAATGGTACGAGACTTGTCTAGGAGGATGATAGCACTGGCTCGATACATCTGTAGGCCACCGCGAGTCATTGTAAGGCACAAATATGCATTCAAACACCTCCAAACGATACTTAATGAAGTAGAATGCATGGCGCATCCCCAGGAATTGGCCATCGTCGAGAGCTTTATCCTTTATCCTTTTTATCCTAGTTATCCATGAAAACTTTGACGAACGTTTACTTTACCGTTTAAAAACAAATAGACAAAGTGTTTTAGAACGGTGGAATTCTTAAAAGCCATTAGTCGATTTACACGAAATTTATTGAACGTAGGAAATAGGGTTGGCTAAGGAAAAGGTATTAGTGACCCTATCCGTGAACTCGACGATATCAAACGATTTTTAGTCAACTTCCATACAAGAGGAAATAAAATATAACCTAGAATGTTTAGGAAAAGTTTCTGAACAGCACATTTCAGATGAAACCTACTTCCCCTCAGAAGCACACACAGCCGCCGATATGCGAGCACACCAGAGAGCACTAAGAGATGTGGATTCACACAATCTATAATAGGACGTTTCTATATAGAATTTATTTAGTCTTACTTCAAAAAAAACCTAATTCAACGTAAATTATCCAATTTGATTTTATAGGAGAAAGACTACTGGTACTGGTTTTCCGAAACACTACAGTAACTCAATCAAAAATGGCTTCCGCCCTTATTTTCAGCTTTTCTTCCCTTTTGTCAGTTGCTTTAAAAAACCATCAAACGAAGAATGTTTTTACCAGAAAAAAAGAATAAATAAAGCCCCACCCTAATCCTCCGATATTCGACAGATTTGACTGTGATGACGGCGAAGACAATGAAAGCAATCTGTTTCCCGAAGGAAAGTTGTTCAGCTGATATATTGGAGTAATTCTCAAAGAGGAAGCAGAATCGGCAACTGCAACTATTCAATTCAACTACAATGATGCTGAGATATTCGCAAAACTTGGACCTCGGCTAGATCGAACCACGATTTCTCTTTCCGGGGGCTTGCGCATTACACACTACGCCATGGTGGCCCTTGTTCTACGTTTCTCTTTGTTTTTATTCAATTCAATTAATCGTTCATTAACGAAACATAAACAATTCCAAAAAAGCTCAATCTCGTTCTTCGGAAAAAAATTCTTACTAAAAATGGTTTCTTTTGCAACGAGTATAACGAGTGTGATCGCGTTATGCTTGAGATTATCTTCTTTGCGGTTTTTAACTTCAACGACGTAAGTAAGCTTTTCAGTTGGAGGTAAGGCTCCCATAGAAAACTAATTGTTCAAGGCGCCATTCAAAAAATATCGCATATACGTCAGCAGGGATCAGGAAGTTTTCTAAAGGACAGCAACCCTCGTTTAGGTGCGATAAACATATAAATGATCAGGCTTCCGTTTCTAGTCATAGCGCTTTTCAAAAACTATCTGAATTGGGTGTTGAGTAATGAATAGGAAAAGTTTAAACTCTGGCAAGTACCGTCGTTTTATTGGTACCGTCCATTGGGTGCGACATACTACTAGACGAAATCTGACCCCTACAAATATTCTATGTAAACCTGCTCATCTCTCTTGAACATGTTGAATTAATGATTTACAACTAGAAAGGAGCGAGAAAGCTAAAATACGTTGATAAAATAGTAATAACGATGACTAGAGAGAATATCCACAGCCAAAAAGATTCTATGATGTTCACTAATTCTAGATACAATGTAAATGTAACAGATGGCGGGTAGCGCAGTAGTAATGATACCGTTTACTAAACGTTGTTGGTACGTTGTTGGTCCCATCCTACTACGGAATGACTAAGCCTCTCATTCCTCCGATGTTAGGGAAATGATAGAAAACTCGCCTAAGATCAGTTCATTCTGGCCAATTCACGTGAAGGCGCCCTAGTATGGCAATCCTAAGATACCAGATTGAACTGACTCGACCAGCACACAACGGTATTCATAAAGAAGACAAAAATCGTTAATAAACAGCCGAATGCACACGCAAACATTCGAAGATCTTCGTGGATGACGGATGCAAGGAAGCGAATCGAATCTGACCGACGTGTTAGATGTGAGTAAGGTCGTGTAGAGTAGAAAAAAATGTAAGCGTAACGACCATAATCTTTAACAATGAACTAACATTCTTTTTCAATGAAATTAATGAAAGATTCCGATCGCTTCCAATCTTGAACGACGGAATGTTGATGAGTATCTGATGTGCCAGTCACATGCGTCATAGAATTATGCGAACTAGAACTGCACCCTTACAGTGCTTGCTTAGGATCAAAAGGAATAGTGAAATGCCTGTGTTCGAGATTAGTGGTAAGTTACAGGACAACAACTGTGCTAAACCTCAAAAAACAAATTATTGCTTTTCGTTTTAGTGTGATAAATTGTGAATATTAAATTACCTTGTGAGCTAACGAACGGCACGAGAAAGGCGGGATCTGAGCAAAATGAAGACAACAGTGGAACTCCCCACG
This sequence comes from Angiostrongylus cantonensis, assembly GCA_009735665.1. Classification (NCBI taxonomy): domain Eukaryota; kingdom Metazoa; phylum Nematoda; class Chromadorea; order Rhabditida; family Metastrongylidae; genus Angiostrongylus; species Angiostrongylus cantonensis. Next base: position 821,015 of record MQTX01000082.1, on the reverse strand, counting down.
AACTCGCAAAGCGATCAATTACCGAAGACACAAACCATAAAGGTATCGATGCGACAGTCTAAATTATAGGCGGTCAATGTCAACAGATACTTCCTGACCACAATATAATACTATACACAATATAACGACAAATTTGATTTCGAACCTCGCAGATGTGCAATCAATTAATAAGGTAAAAGAAATGAAAACGTGAAATTCGTAACCCCAGTAATCCAGACCTGACCTCTTCTAAATGAATCACACTAAGAGAATTGAATGCACGACCTTTCTTTCAAGCTTCCAAAAAAATCTTCGTTTTCAAGGCTGTGGAAAAAGTGTAGAAAATGAACTCTTAGAAGTGTCATAAACCAGATCAGAGATCTGAACCGTTGATAACTACTCGAATGGTCCATCTTCACGAGTGCGGCATGGCCCTGCAACATTTCAAATTGGCTCCTTTATCGTGCAATTATTCTCTGATGATGATCTGCCTCGTACACGGTACGGTTCGAGTATACATTCTGAAATCTCCAGATCGCCCCATTTTCAAATGCAAATGCTTGACGTAAACAACAAGAACCTCTGCCTATTATTTAAAAAGTATTCCAGCAGAACACTTACACCCTCCAAGAATTCTCATCTGTGCTTTGCTATCGATGTATGTTTTCCCAGATTCCGAAAAGTGTCGAAGACCTCAGCTGCGCATTCCAGCTGGACGTTCTGAGTGTAGGTTAAATTTCAGAAGCCATCGTTCAAGCTCTCTGTGGGTGACGCGGAGCAATCCTTAGGTGGTTAAAATATGAGCCCAGGTTTTTGCTGCATAATAGAGCGCTGGGAGGACTGTTGCATCGAAAAGACGAGCGCGGAGATCCGGGTCTGCCCGCTGGTCGATGGCTTCTTCCAGAGGCCCGAATGCGACTTGTACTGCTCTCCTTCTTCTGCTTAATTCCTCTCTTATATTGCTTTCTTATATTATATTGCTTGATAAAAGTATATGTACGAAGTGGTCTCCATAATCAGAAAACTCTGCTTCTCTGGTACTTCTTACGAAGATCACGATGTCACAGGCGAAACGTAGATTCGATAGGAATTTTTCATCGATGCGTATGCCTTTCTTCTTTAGTCAAGCGACAACTAACGCATTTATGAAACATGTAAGGTTGTATTATTAAATAGTATAAAACAGTAATAACATAGTTTAAGGCTTCCATTTCGAAGAAAGTCGACTGCAATATTATTGGGCCCTCTAATTATGCTTCTTTACTTTTTTCTAACACAACTTGGAATACAGAAGGAGGAATTACGGGCAGTTTTTTTTTCTAACAGAATTTATAAGTCCGAAATTGTGGAGCGCAAAATATTGGCATGGAACTCTTCCGCTATTAATTCCATATCACGGTAGGCTATGGTAGTACTCCCATTCTACGAGGACACTCGTAGCAGAATATTATAGTCATAAATGATCCGACGACATTTCGTCAGAAGCAAATGTGTTAGAGTGGGATCAAGATTAAGTTTACAGCTTTTTTAACAACTTTCTAGTGAAGACGAAAATAGGGACTGGACTAGTCTCATGGGGAACTGAAGCCAGTTCAAAACAAGGTTTAAGTCATTCGATAAGCAGTTTATAGTTCTTGACCGGATTCCCCTTGATCTGCTCGCAATATGAAGAAAACATCGAGAATATTCTCGCCATATATGACTCGTTCCTCTTGAACGATGATAGCTCTTTTCCAGCTTATGGCTCAATCGGATTTTCGCGCGGAGGCGGTTATCGGATTCATAAGAATGTGGTCGATATTGGTGTGAGTCGTATCGTCTAGAGATTTCTTTATCGATAAGCGAGTTTCGCTGTTGTCGAAAAATGAATTCATATGGAAAAGGCGTTCTAGGAACGGAAGTCCAGCAAAATGCTACTCACTTTTGTTTCAATCTCTCATTTCACGTTTTCCTATCCTATACTCATTTTCGTTGGTCCTTCCTAACGTGGAACTAAAGCCCCCAGCAAGGAATTTAGATTAGAACTTTTAGTTGCCAATTATTTCCTCCAACTGATTATAAAACGTTTTTAATTCGCCCTTGTCTGTACAAATTGGTGAGTAGCAGTTGATTATACTGATTTCTTTTGGTGCGAAGGTTGGGAACGAAGAATGATGAAGCGAGACGATAGGATCTTGCATGCGATAATATGACGGAAAACAAATGAATGTATGATAAAGTCGACGTGACCAACACTCCTCAAAGGAATTTTCCTTCCACGAATGATAAGACTCCTGTCATCTAAATAGCGTATGCCGTTCTGTTTTCATCTCATGTAAGGCGACCAGATAGTATTTGATGCTATCAACAGCTTCAATAAAGGCGTAAAAGTCTGCGTCTGAAGAGACTGTTCTGACGTTATAGGGGGTGAGTAAGACGCAATCTCCATGGCACATCGAGGAGGTGCTCACTTGGTCAGTTTCAACAACGTACTGTGCAACCCAAGATTTGATGCAACCCAAGATTTGACCGCCTCTCACCAATTGTCTCACTGTAGGTGTCATGGACGATAGCGCACGGTATACGGAGTCCTGAGGTTGGAGCTTAGCTGGTTGACCCAATGTGGCTCCCTAGAATCTCGAGGTCAGGCCAGTCGAAGCTTTCCTCAGGTCGTCAATGTAGGCGGTCACTACCCATGTAAATTAGTGGAAAATTTCAGACTTTGCTATTAGTTTCACACTATTCTCGGCAATGGCTTGTTCATAGTTGAGCTTCACCTTGAAATTGTCGTACGTCTCCTTAGATTCGAAGACTCTTCTGGCCGGATAAAACTCGAGCTGCATACCACGGTTCGGTACTTAGGAAAGCCCTTCACCCACAATGAGAAGGTGAATTATTGGTGGTTCGTTGTAGTTAATGTCCATATAAGTCGAAAACTATTAAGGAAGATCTGCGCTATTTCTGCCTAATTATAGATTTTTAAACACTATTTCTTGTACAGACAGATTTACAGACAGACAAATTTTTTGTAACGAAGTACAACGATAAACCTCGGTGGAATCCAGTTTCTTCGGTGATATCTTTAGTTGGTCATCAGCTTCATATAGCTTCGTGAATGCTCCGAACATCAATTCGAAAGGTTTTCTCGCATACATTCTGGTGTTTTCCAATCCTATTCTCATAGAAATGTTGTAGAGCAGAGAAACGGCCTATAACCGCATATGACATGCTCCTTGAATTTTATTTAATAGAAAATAAAAAGCAAATCGCCTTAATAAATTAAGGATAAAGATTTATTATCGGCTGTGTAAGCTCATCAAACAAAGAATACGTATTGATTAAGCACACCGAGGTTCAAGGAAAGTCGGTTTCGAAGTAAGGATAAAGATTTATTATCGGCTGTGTAAGCTCATCAAACAAAGAATACGTATTGATTAAGCACACCGAGGTTCAAGGAAAGTCGGTTTCGAAGTAAGGATAAAGATTTATTATCGGCTGTGTAAGCTCATCAAACAAAGAATACGTATTGATTAAGCACACCGAGGTTCAAGGAAAGTCGGTTTCGAAGTAAGGATAAAGATTTATTATCGGCTGTGTAAGCTCATCAAACAAAGAATACGTATTGATTAAGCACACCGAGGTTCAAGGAAAGTCGGTTTCGAAGTAAGGATAAAGATTTATTATCGGCTGTGTAAGCTCATCAAACAAAGAATACGTATTGATTAAGCACACCGAGGTTCAAGGAAAGTCGGTTTCGAAGTAAGGATAAAGATTTTTAACTATTTTAATGACATATTCAGTTTGGAACTGCAACGTTTTCGACCTTTTGTAGTTTACTGCATTATTTTGAACAAAAACATGAAAAAAGATTAAAAAATTTTAATAAACCCACGCCACAAGCGACTATTATTCTTGATCGGGTATCGGTGAATGTTGAGCCGGAATTCAGTACCAACTGAAGAACCCGAACGATTACTTTATCAACTATGTAATCCTGAAAAACAAAGCAACGGATGTTAGCTTACTTTACGAAAAATTTCCTAGTGAAGTGATTTTGCGTATTTCCTCTTAATATCACCCATCTTCATCATGTTATACGAGTCCAAAAACTTAGTTTATAAAGCTCTTTGTCATGCATCTATCATCCACGGTGACACTCACCCGTAGGTTCGGGTGCCATAGAAAGACTTAGTTTATAAAGCTCTTTGTCATGCATCTATCATCCACGGTGACACTCACCCGTAGGTTCGGGTGCCATAGAAAGACTTAGTTTATAAGGCTCTTTGTCATGCATCTATCATCCACGATGACACTCACCCGTGCGTTCGGGTGTCATATAAAGACTTCGCTTACTTCATTAATTTTATTAAACGCTGTCTGGTTTAATACCTCACTGAATCCTCAGATAGTGTTCCTAGAGTGCTCTTTAGATATAATAACAAGAAGTCGCCGGCATAAGCAGATCGTAGGTAAGCATTCCCACATAAGCTAGTATTAGCTGGCCAAAAGTGATGGGTGCTTGGTTACCCTGAATGGTGCTCGTACCAGTGATCATGTTCGCATTATTTCACAATATAAGTCAGCAAACCGTCCTCTGAAGGGTAAATGGTGGTGATCGACTGCGGTAAAATTCTGACAACGCCCAAGCACAGCTATTTCGTGTTTACAAAGAAAACCGTGCTTGACTAACTCCTAACCTTAGTACATGTTAATGAAGTCGACATATCAGCACACATTCTCAAATTGCAAAAAAGGTATCCAAAGTAACAAAATTGAAAACACACATCCAACCCGACCATCTCCATTACAGATAATGGATGCAAGACACCTAAACCAATGGTACAGTTACTGGGGCAGATCCCGAAAGAAAAGGCGGAGTATAAAATAATTAAGCAAAATGGCAGGTGCGCATCTTCTTGTCAATGTTTTCTAAATAACTAACAACTCCCTAATATTTAAAGAAGGTCGAAAAAAGCGATAACCAAAAGTGCCTCTGGTACCTCTAGGTAATTCATGAGTTGGTGATCAGTCATAGACTTAGCGCTCAGGCGAACAATTCGAAACGCACCAAGGAGTCCTGCTTCGATGGGTGGCGTGAGCCGCTTTGTTGCCTGCTCCACAAGATCAACACAGAATGATAAATACTGAACCTGCAAGCAATTTCTTTAATGGTTTTATGTCCCTAAGCATTCCTGGTCCACCTTTCCTGCTTGCAATCCAAAGAGTTCTTTACAACTCAGTTAGTCCTAAACTTGATCACCATTAAGAAAAAAAAACTTACGCAATTACCATTATAAACGCTTCGCAATACTTTACTGAGTTATTGTGGTTTCAACTTTGTAGTATTGGCCATATATTCTTTACGCTATGTTACCTGAGCACGACGGCGAATGTGACAGGAATTCAGTAAGACTAACGTGGCAAAACCACAGATAGTATCATACAACAAAACATCTCTACGCAGTTTCATTTCATATTGCATCACCTTCTCAATCGACCTCGGGTACTCTTCCACCATAGAAATGTCAAGTCGACAGCACAAACGTCACGAAAATCTCAAACTCAATCATCTAAGTTGCATACCAACGTCGGCACCACTTGGCGTCAAAGAATTAAGCCAAACAAAATTTAATTTCCTCAGACTTTTCAAGAACTGTTACACATCATGAGGTGTAGACTGATTTCCCACAAATGTCGTCTCACTCTGTATTGTGACCATCTCGAAACATTAATGAAAGAATAACAATGATAATGCTCAAGAACCCACCACTTAGTTCGATGGTTAGAATGAATAGGAAAACGAGCGCTGTGAACGTTGGAAATATGCGGTAAAATTGACTGGAAATGCCATCAATAGAATGCATCTGCCTAATTAAGATCATTGGAGAGTATAAATTACTGAGGATGTGCTTAGGGTCTGCAGAATATTTTCACAAATTTGGAAGTAGGCTCAGACAGGGAAACAGAGATAACAATTCCCACGACCGACTTTCTATTAACCTCGGCATGATCAAAGTAATTCTTTGTATTCTTTTTGAGAAAACGCGAGGTGCTATTTTATTGTTTATTCAAAAACGAGATGACGTTTCGACGGATTTCGCGTTCCTCAGAGCCTGTAAAGGTCAAGTTGACTGCAATCTACTCGGCCAAACACCTCCATAACCAGACAGAGAAAATGTGAAACCAAGATTTCAACCACATTGAACACAAAATAGCTTCATCGCATACTCAGCACTTTCTGTGAGTCTTCCACTTAATATGACACGTGAAGACCAACCGCACAGAGTCTACATGGAAGCGTAATGTGCCTCTCACATCAAAACAACAGTAAATACTGCCCGATATCACGCGTGATAATGAGGCATTCCTCCCTACGCTTCATTTTTTTTGTCCTTTTATCAACACAGGAGAAAATGGACAAATGTGCTGAGTTGTTGAACGAACCGTCAAAGTATATCAAGTTCACCCGAGAGTAACTGAAAGAAAACTAGCTTCTATTCCTGAACGTTGAAATTAACCTGTATGAAAACGGCTACATTACGAAGTGGTACCGAAAGCTCCCAAACAACAGCTGTAACGATAGCAAGGTTTTGTTTATCCTGCCCTTCATTTCAAATGAAGTAAGTCAGCTATGACACACCGCTTAAGAAGGGTCGGTCTAGAGAATTCGGTAACGATACTTGAAATGACACCGAGCACTCTAAAAAACGAACTAGTTCGCAACCGCCTACACGACCGTCTATGTACAGCGCAAAAATGTACAATTTGTCCCAACGGTAGAGACGGTAATTGCATGAGTTCGGGTACAGTTTATTTGATCTCTTGTAAAACGTAGGGAGACGAATACATTGGCGAAACGGGTAGACCACTCGGCGTCCGTATAAAAAAACACCTAATCGGTAAACTTAAACTTAAGCCAAGTACATCAGTGGGCACGCATAGCACAAAGAGACATAACGAAGATTTTGAAGTAGAAGTGACGATCCCTGCACGTGAGTCGAAAGCGCGCGAAATTCTTGAGGCATTCTGGATTAATTCCAATAAACAGAAAATAAAGCGCAGGGAGGAATGCTTCATCATCGCGCGTGATATAGCGCAGTATTTACGACTACGTGGCGCATCCCCAGGATAGGGGGTTAATCGCGGACCAAAAGCGATCTTTGCTTCCCTGAGACGCAGGTGGATCCAGTGGATGGACTACCTGTTTCTGCTGTGCCGATTTGGCACATACTTTCTGTATTTGCTAGGCGTATCCATGCATGCATGTGTGAGGGCGTTCTAGCTTTATGCGGATGTATTCTACAAGTCAATTCGGCCAAAAGCCTGCAATCAAGTGACAGGGAAGTATGTGGGAGGCGGTCAGGAGTCGCCTCCAACAAATAAGCTCCATTTCCACTCCGGGACAGCCTGGCAAGGTACCCGTGAGTATAACCAGCCCCCACGTTCACAGCCCAGCAAGCTATACGTGGGTATCAAATATGCTAAACACAGTAAAAAAAACGGGCCTCATTCCCCTGAACCCGAAAGAGCCCCCAATTTCGCAGCGTTGGATAGGATGAGTACGGAGAGGCTGCTAAGATCTCAGGGCCAATGGAAGCTACCTGGATCAAGAACTATGGTGACGATCTGTACCTATAATGCACGTACACTTGCATCCGAGTCCTCGATAGAAGACTTCCTCATGCAAGCAAGAATGATAAGGTACGACGTCATCGGCCTGGCCGAGACGAGACGACGCCACCCATTCAACGCTGTCTATGACAATGGAGAAGAACTGTTCCTCGGAACATGCGACACTAGATGAGTAGGCGGTGTCGGCCTTCTCGTCAACACGAGTTTGTCCATGAACAACGATTCATTCGAACAGCTCACAACCCGAATCGGACGTTTACGATTAAAAAGATGTGGATCAACATCGGCTTTCACAATCTTCGTCGTTTACGCGCCAACATCAAACTATGACGAAGAAGAAGTCGAACTATTCTACATGAACTTGAAGAGGTTCTACAGAGAAGACAATACATTCTTCAAGGTCATCATTGAAGATTTCAATGCCATGATTGGATCAAGAAGAACGTCTGAGGAACGTCACATTGGGACTCACGGATTAGAATGGAACGAACAGGGTGAGCGGCTTTCTGAGTTTACCATGGCGACCAAAACCATCCATGGTAACTCTCAATTCCAGAAGCTTCACCGTCAACGATGGACGTGGAAATCTCCAAATGGAGAGCACCATAACGAAATAGACCATATCATAGTAAATAGGAAGTTTTGCCTAATCGATGTCGCTGTTGTCCCAAAATTTTACACGGGATCAGACCACCGTCTCCTTCGTGCAAAATTTTATTTCTCGCGGAAAGGGGAAAAAGCCGCTAAATTCAAAAACCGTAGTCCCAGAACCACCACAAACTGGGACTTATTCAACTCATTAGTCGGCTGTTGGGAAGATGCCGTTGTCGACAACATCGACGAAGAATATGATCGGCTCATTGAACACCTTCACGTTAGTGCCATGAAAGCTGAAGGTTCGAGGATCACCAAGAGACGCCCGTCTATCTCCAGAAACTCTCGAGCTAATACGCCGGCGCTTTACAGCCTCTGCAGCTCCGATCTAAAGTTCTTTTTTCTTGAAGAATTCCTTTTCTTTCTTGCCTGCATTGTTTTACAAGTTCAGACGTGAGCTGCCGCTTGACCGAACCTCTTGGGATTCCACAATGACGTATCGGCTCAGGTTTTTCTGGAGACATACGTCCTTTGGTCACTTTCAAATTCTCAGCTTTCACAGCGATAACGTAGAGATGTTGGATGAGCCGGTCGTATTCCATCCACCACAAACTGGGACTTATTCAACTCATTAGTCGGCTGTTGGGAAGATGCCGTTGTCGACAACATCGGCGAAGAATATGATCGGCTCATTGAACACATTCACGTTAGTGCCATGAAAGCTGAAGGTTCGAGGATCACCAAGAGACGCCCGTCTATCTCCAGAAACTCTCGAGCTAATACGCCGGCGCTTTACAGCCTCTGCAGCTCCGATCTAAAGTTCTTTTTTCTTGAAGAATTCCTTTTCTTTCTTGCCTGCATTGTTTTACAAGTTCAGACGTGAGCTGCCGCTTGACCGAACCTCTTGGGATTCCACAATGACGTATCGGCTCAGGTTTTTCTGGAGACATACGTCCTTCGGTCACTTTCAAATTCTCAGCTTTCACAGCGATAACATAGAGATGTTGGATGAGCCGGTCGTATTCCATGTCGACGTTTTCGATAACGGCATCTTCCTAGGAGCTGACTAATGAACTCAATAAATTTCAGTTTACGGTGGTTTTGGAACATCGGTTTTTTTTAAGTACAGCTTTTTCTCCTTTCAGCGAAAAATCAAATCATTCATGAAAGAGGTGATGATCAGATCCTGTGTAGAATTTTGGGATAGTAGTGACAACGGTTAGGCAAAACCTCCAGTCTATTTTAACGTAGACCATTTCGTTATGGTACTCTCCATTGGGAGACTCCCACATCCAACGTTAAGGGTGAAACTTCTAGAACTCCGAATTACCACGAATGGTCTTCGTACCGTCATAAACTCAGACAGTTATTGCCTGCATGATCGAATTCTCCATCAAGGACTCGGATGCAAGTGTGCATGCATTGTAAGAACAAATCATCACCTTGGTTTTTGCGATTCAGGCAGCTTTGAATGGCCACCAAATTTTAACAACCTCTCCGTACTCGACCTGCCCAATGCTTCCCTATCGAGCGTTTTTCGTTGTCAGGAGAATGAAATCCGTTTCTTTTACTGTGTTCAGTTTTTAATATGATCGCAAAGCTTTCAGAGCTCTGAACAAGGGGGATGTGTATGTTTATGGGCAGCCTCTGTCAGATTAGATGGGTAGTTTATTTGTTGGAGGCGATTCTTAGCCGGCTTCCATTCATTCCTTCCCATATCCATCAATTAAATGCTGGCTTCTGGCCGAATTGACTCTTAAAGCACATTCCGCGTAAGCAAGAACACACCCATGCAATCATGGATGAAAATGTCTTCGCAAAGACGGCGGGTATCTGTCAAATAGGCAAGCGGAATCAAGGAGTCCATCTGGTTCTACCTAGAAGTATAAGATCGATTTTGATCTGCGATTAGCCCTCTACCCGCCATGTGAAGACGTGTCACGATGCTTTGCGACTAACTGGCAGAAGACATCTCCGCAAGAGAGATCTGTGCACCGTAAATCGTTGTTCAGGCTACAGAAGCACTCAATTACGTCTAATTATGTTTAATGAAGAGGTATGCGCGGCGCAACTCTTAGCGATCAATGAACGCCAAGAACTCTATTCTTTATCTTTTATCTATATTGAGGAAGCTCAACTCAACTATCTTTTTAGCGATTTTCAAGGTGATGCTCTTAAATCAGCAAGGAATTTTCACACCTCGAAAGTACGGATGCCCTGAATAGCTTGAATTCTGCGTCGTCAAAATTTAAAGAAATTGTGCTCTCGTTTTCACAACACACTAGTAGCAGTGCAACTGGTCCAAAAAGAAAAAACATAGATTGGGTGATTGCATAGACTAGAAGTGATAAGGTTTGCAAAGATATACAATGTCCAGAACTTTGTAAGAGCAAGCAAAAGTACGTTAACTTCAAAGCACTTCTTTTTGCATAAATTTCTAAAAGAATCATGTCATTTAACTACAACAAACACACAGCTCATCAAAAAGCTGTTTTCGCGGCAGTAAATTACAAGCAATTTGCGGATCTTTACCTCCACGCCTATCAATGTAGGTGCATTAGAGGATAGCCTGCCATATCGATCCTGTCATCGCCGCGGCAGACTCCACGCACACTATGTATAGATTGCTATTAGTTTATCAACTCATTCATCTTCGCCTCCAATTGTGCTCTCTCTTAACCTGGATCTTTGCTACACTTTGTATCACTTTCTTGTACCTCACAATAATATGGTAAATTAGTAAAAAAAAATTAACACTCTCTTATGAATAGTATGTCTCTTCACTCCTCATATACTTCCCTATTATCACCATCATTGCATGCAAATTTGTTGATTTTTTATAGTAGATTTGTTGTAATACTGTTTACATGACGGTCTAATTACTCAAGTTTTTGGCCTAGCATTGTTGCCTACTTCATTAACGGATCATTGCATCGCATCTCAACTTCAAATCCCAAGTTGCACATTTTCTTTACAACAACTCCAGAGCAGTATATCAACGTGATGGAGAGTTTCGAGTCACACCACATCAACACATCTTCAACGAAAGATGTTCATGAGTCTGGAGTGTCGTATCAATTCATCCATAAGGTAACTTCGTAACTCGACTTCGAAAGTCGACCAGCTCAACGTCACACCAAAGTCGCTGTAAACAGCATATTACCGTCTCAACTTGAGAAAATCTTGCGAGTTTAAGAAAATTAAATCCATCATAAAAACTTGCATCATATGTCGTAAAGGTGGAAGTTCCCTGGATGAGTTCTTCTTCACTCATACAAAGATCTCAAAGCCCTGGTCATAAGATAGAAGATTGAGAGTTTAGAATCTGGTGATAATAGTGAATCAAATTCTATAAATGACCGTTTCCACCCTCAGAAACTTGTCGTTGCATATTTCGCAATAAGCATTTAAAAATCGAACACCACATTGATAAGTGTTTTCACCAAAGAAAGAAGCGCAGATTTTCATGAACATTTCTAGAAAGCAATTTCATCACTGGAATCGACTTCAACTACGAGGCATTCCTACTATGTGGCAAAGCTTGCTTCAAAACCCACCAAGACTCACAAAGCACTTCAACAAAATCACTCGTACGCATACGGACAAGTAACCTCACAATGGGCAAAATCAAGAATCTCACAGGATCTGTCCCAGAAGGCAAACTAGACCAGATTAGTGTTGCTTCATTACTAGAAGCTGATCCAGTCGAATCTGAACACTGTAGTGGAACAATACAACTAAAGCTATCACTTGAACGGCACAAGTTTTCAACTTTAAAATCTATGTGGCAAAATGGCAAATTTCACCCTACACATTTTCTTCTCTTCATTGGAGTTCATCCAGATCTAGCTGATATTCAAGAAACAACGCAAGACACTGCAGCAAACAATCCACCAAGCATTCTACTCACTTGGAGAAATTACTCAAAGGGTAGCGTCAACAAGTTGGCCACGAAATGTGCGATAGCTGAGTAGTTTGACGCGATACTTTTAATTTCCCATAGGTCTCTATTCATAAATATCTTCCAGCACAGTGTTATGGTTTTACCATGCTTTCAACATTGCCCTTAAATGAGTCAAAGAAAACCATAATATCACAATAACTCGAGGTGAGGTGCACAGAGCGAACGTTCTCCATATTACTAACAACATCCTCTATCTGCTTAAACTACTATACTTCACATTGACCCTATAGTGCTCTATTAACCAAGATTTCTTCTCCAATAGAGTTAAGGCGATTGCGAACAATCTACTCACCACTGAGTAAACCATACCCATAAGGGACATTGTAAGGCTTCCTGCAAATCATTGGTTTAATTGACACCACTCGACAGACTCCGTATCAAGATTTCCACTGATAAGTCACCATCCAACTTGGCTTATCTTAGGTACTGGTCGCCATCATCTATCATATTGCTAGTTACTTCTTCAAATTATGGATTAATTTTGCACACTTGTTCCCTTGTTGAATTTTGTACGTACACTAACTGATTTGATTACGCTGTTATTGCTGTATTGTAACACTAAGTATAGCATATCACACATATCTCAACTCTTCTCTACTCTATAAAGGATAAAGTATAAAGCTCATTGCGGTGATCAATCCGTGAGAGATAACACATGCAGAAGAAATATTAATTGTTAGAACAAAGAAGCCAACTTCTATAAGCGTGTTAGGTTCTAAAACTATAAAAGGTCTCGGCGTTGATCAATCCAGAAGAATGCGCCATGCGTTCGACTTCATTAAGTATCGTTGGAGGTGACTAAATGAATAAGAGGTCTTTACAACGACTCACAGTAGCCTACCGATATATCAAGCCTGTGCTGCTATCCTCCCAGACAAGTCTGGTACCAATTTGCCGACCCTGGAGGTATGGAAGGTTTGGTGGACCATGGGAGCAGGGATGGATTCTACGTTTGTGCTGCAGGACGTCTCCGCCCACTGCACCACCCACGCCCTTTCTCTACTTCACACTCATTAGAAAAATAAGTGATTTTTAATAGAACTGACATCCAACTGTTAAAGCTTTACCGTTGCCTACCAGTCCTTCCATTCAACAATGGATTCCAATATGCTCAGTCAATTTACTACATAAAATAAGCTCTTGAAAAATGAAGCCTTGAATCCTAGCTAGAAATTATTTGAAAAAATCACAAATTACTCTTATTTGGAGAATAAACAGCAAGACACAAACTTTTTAAAATCGAAATGAAAAAGGAAGAATATAACTCTTTTCTGTTCTTAAAAATCCAGCAGGAAACTTCATAAATACTGTAAAACTAACCGTGACAAACGTGACACTATAGGTGGCGGCTATTTCCGTGAGACAAGCTTCCACCCTCGCTCCACATTCATCGCCAACCAGAGCCAATGTGAACACCGACTAAAAGAATCGAATTGACCTATTGATACCGTTCACTCTGTAGAAATAATTGTGCTGATTTGAAAAATAAAATTACGAACCTCTGGTTCCTGATTTTGGCCAACCATTGTCAATCCTAAATAACAAGATGCCAATACTCGAAGCAAATTTGCAGTAATGAATCGAGCGCTTATGACTGGACCATATCTTTTTGACAACCTAAACGTCATATTTTCAGTTATTTTTTAAAATAAAAAAAAACCATCCGTCCAAAATAAAACAGTAAAGTCAAAAAACCTTCACATAGTGGCTATTTCATCAACGTCAAAATCATTTTTTCAAAGGATCTATTAGGTCTATTAGGTCTATTAGGTTTTCAGAGTCCGGTAGACATGAAAAATTCACAGTGGTCTAGCAGTTTCGAAACGCTGATGAAATGACGATCACAAAAAAAAATCAAAAAACTTTAAAAACTATTAAGCACCACTTGGTTTTTCTTTACTAAAGTTAAAAGTCACCAAGTCAATTTAACGCACCAAACAACACTCTCCTTAGCAACTAAGCTTCTGTCAATTTGAAGAGAGGCAACTGCTTCTATCACATTCGGCAAAAACTCCTTAAGGAATTTTGGAGTCCCATAAGCAATCGAAGCAGGAAGCAGAAAACGGCGGTCGAGTAACTAAAACCACTCTGTGAACAATAGTACTAAATTGTATAAAGTCATACGAAATGTGGAGCAGATAATGTTAGGACTCTATTGGTTCCTCTAGAACAATTATAACCTAGAAAGTCTTCAGAAGCAAACTCGTTAGAAAACTTGGATGTTGAGATGAAAAGGTTTTTTTTGAAAAAAAAAAAACTTTTCACTAGCAAATAACCATGTGTAAGAAAAAATTTCTGAAAAAGCGAATCAATAAGATCAAATTTAAACAGGAACACTGCAGAAAGCCAAAAACAGATTAACAGTATGCCTATTCATGCGTTGGAACGGTCGTTTCTAAGTCATAGAACCATCTAAAGAAAAACGACTTGGTCATATACTTCACCTTACAGGTAGCTAGACACTAAGGACTCCATGACGCTAAAATGAGTTTGTCACCTTTCCAAAAACTGATGCTCAAGAACTCCGAGATATGAATAGAATGAAAAGACATGCAAACCTTAACCGATGATTCACAAGTTAGAAGCTCAACGAGAGGCTTCAGAATATGTTCAAAAGAATGGTCATCAAACAACCGGCAAACGACAATGAATAGTCGGTTTACCTAGAAAAGAATCAATATGGCCAACCGTGACAACGATCAACGTGCACGTTTAAACCCTAGTGTGAAGCTTACTGTTCTCAAACACAAGCCCATTCCAGTAGAAATAATCTACCTTTAAGATAACTCATTCATTTGCTAAAGATCTCGATTTCATTTCTCGAAAGCTCACGATTCAATTAGAAGTACTCATGCGTGCATTATGGAATCACCCTTCTTTAATGATCTGAGTAGTTTTTCTTCTTATCTACGTACAGTTTGCACGGCGGATTCGCCGTCGGATATCATTCTTTCGAAAAGTCGAACCAGTGAATTTTCCATTACTGACAGTTCCACTGCTGTCTTTAAGGCGTCGATTTCACGAAGAAGTACTGCTTGAAGCCGTTGATCTAAACAGGACTTTATACAGCTATGAATGATATTACGGACGAATACGGACCATTTCCTTGAACCACGACCGATTTTCGAAGTAGGTGTAAAGAATAGTAGCTTGAAATAGTGTCGTGGAAACACGCGACCTTAAATTATAGCGTTTTGATTACTCGAACGAAACCGGACAAAAGTAAAAGTTTTCACATAAACATACATCCACTGGAACATCAAGTGCTTGAAGAAGAAAGAACGGTATACTCTGCTTTGAGAACTCACTACAGCCATTCACAATTTCTTCAATAAGATTTAACCAAGATCTGCAAAACTGCTTCGTTGGTTAGAAAACGTTCACAAAGGATCTTCGTTGCGGATTAAGAATGAAAAAAGCTACAACATAAATAAACAAGCTGATTAGCGTTCTGTTATAGTCCACTGTCTAAACTCAGTGAACAGAAAATGTTGCATAATCTGGCATTTACACGGACCACGACCCATCGTGTAAAGCTTCTCGAGGAAAGCAGAAAAACTCGCTAAATTCGGAAAACGAAATCCCAAAATCACTTCAAACTGGGATTTGTTCAGCTCCATTAGTCGGCTGTTGCTGAGATGCCGTTCTCGATAACACAGATGAGCAATGCAATGCGATTGGCTCATTAAGGAACAGGTCCAGATAGGGTAAGACCTGAACAACTGAAAAACCATCCATTCGTTCCCAATAACATACTGGCCTCGCTCTTCACATGTTATCAGTCAGAATTCAAGATTCCCAATCAATAGAAAACCAGCAAGACTTCGCTGTTGCTCAAGAAGGGTGACTCCCACGATACTGGCAACTACCGCCCAATCTGCTTATGTTCTATAGTTTATAAACTCTTAATTCGAGTCCTCCCTACAGTTTACACCCTCAACGTGGCTCAGAGGTGTTCCTGGGTATCGGGTTGCGATGTACAGTGGAGGGACTTATCCTCCTGGCAGGGCCTCCCAAGCTGAGTATGGCGTTTCCATCACGAAGCCCAGCTAAGAGTAAACCAATACCAGGATCCACAACGGTCGTGGTATCAAACTAGTCCCATGGTAGCAAATCTCCCTCTAATGCAAAAGAACGGCTACGGCCTGTGGTGGTGCTGACCTGCGCCAGACATTGGCCAGGGTGACCTCAGAACTCCATGGAAACACAATGGTTAAACTAGCAAAAATCCGAGAAATGGAGATAATACTGGGGCACGCACAACCAATGAGGACGGGCCGTCCAAGTAAGCAAGTAAGTAAGTCAAGTCATCCCAAACAGGACTGATAGAACACTGGACGAAGGACAGCAATGTGAGTAAGCGGATTATGAAGAGGATTCACTACGATGTACCTCATCCTAACGACAACAAAAACTCCCTGAAGTATCGCGAAAGTACAAGAGACCGTTTTTTCTCACTTTCTTCGATTTAAGGAGACCTCCTGACTTAGTTAATACAAGTCAAGGAAGCTCGGAGCAGTCACAGCGTCTGAATTAGGTATATGCAGAACATTCGTGAGTTACATAAAAATTTCATGACGAAAACGTCATCGTTCTGTAACGATATTAACCTCAACTTCAAAAGATGGATTAGGCAGGGTGATACAATCTCGCCAAAATTACCAACACCCTCGACAACCTCACATGGCAAAGAGAAAACTTTGGAGTAAAAGTCGATGGTCAGCAATTACATCATCTTCGCTTTGCTGGTGACATCGTTGTTATAACACCAAGCATTTTACTAGGTCAAACGTTTCAATAGCACAAACAGAATGATGAAAATCTGCATGATAATTACAAGATCTGCGGCTTCTCGAAAAAAAAAACCACCGCTTTTTTCACCTGTCTTCCACCGAGAAAGAACAGCCACTCACAGTCGTACATGGTTGATGACTGCACCACCACATCAACGATCGATACGAAGGTACGGGGCGACACCACCGTGTGATCTTGGGGCATTCCTCCCTGCTGTTCATTTTAGGTTTTTTAGGGTGTTTTTGGAATTTATCCAAAAAGCTCCAAGAAGCTTGCGAGCTGGTGTTTTGGCATCCTGTGACAGGATAGTGACTTCAATGTCAAAATCGTCTCCGCAAGTGCCACAAGAGATCAGGTATATCGTGCCTGAACTCACGCAGTCACCGTCCCTGCCATAAGGGCAGATTACGCAATTTTGTGTTTCACATAGAGGAAAATATAAGCGGTTATGAACTAACTGACGACGGAGAGCATCAGGTAGTATCTCTACTATCGCAACCGATTCCTCTAGACCTGCCCTTCTTAAGCATCGCTTCATCGCTACACTTATTTCATCGCTAATGAAGGGAAAGATAAACGGGGCTTTGTTTCGACCAAACCGCTCCTTTTGAAGCGTCGCTCTCTCTCAAAACTTATCTCGTGGGGTTACAATTTCATAGCCATTGGAGATGGCTATTTGCCGGGCCAAGTCGCGCGATTCTTATTTCAGATCCCTACTTGCGCACACAGAGGTGGCTGTTTGAAATGTTTCTCACCAGCGTCCTCTTTGTGTGTGAAGAGTGGGAAGGAAGGGAATGAACCAGGATGTTTCCGCTACTTGGTTTTCGGTACTGCTTTGTCATGTAACCACTACTCGATAAATTAATTTGAACGTTTAGAAACAGGAGCCAGTCGTCCTTCGGTTTCTCCCGGGTGAGCTTGATGTACTCTGACTACTCGTTCAATAATTCAGAGCATTTGTTCATCTCCTCCTGTGTAGAGAAGACGACAAAACAATCATCTATACATCCGCAGTAGAGTAGCGGCCGGAGACCGAGAACGGTGGCTTCCACTCTAGACGTAAACGCAATGGCAAGGCTTGGTGTCAGTCGTTGTCCCATTGCTAGTCCCTTATTTGCGAGTAGTATTTCCCAGACTATCTAAAAATAGAGCAGCTTAGGCACTCCTTTGAGAGAGCCATAAGCTGCTGCATGGACATGCTGTTTTCGAAATGGGCTGTAATGGTGAAAAGTTTCGGCTCAATTCTAATAACGAGCGTGCACTCCCAGGTATTGTCATTAACCCAAGCACGGTGACTCTAGACTTTTTTAGTGCATTATCAACCGTATTTCACTCCTAGCAAAGTTTGTTTGACTATGGTGAGGCGTTTGACCCAGTATGTTGCGTATTAGTGCACGCTTCCAGACTCTAAAGATGGCGATTCTGTCGAAACGACAGCTACGATTGTGCTATATGTGTGCTATTGTATGGAAGCGTATGCTGTTTAACAACCTCGCGATTGCTGAGAGAGAAAACGGCAAATCCATAATTCAACGCCGAGGTTAATAGAAAATCGATCCTGGGTACCGAGCATTTTCCCAAGACGAACGAATGCCAACCGACTTTGATAACGCATGTGAAAAATTGATATTCAACTAGATCTCACAAAAACGCTGTTCACGAAGAAGGGATTGGTTTCGTGCGCGTGACTGATGTCTAACGAAATATCTTTCTGAATGCTTCAGTTACGTCTGAATGGGTGAGGAAGTCAATATTACGAACGATTTAACTCCAATGTTGGCGAGGATGAAGCGAGGAGCTTGGAGAGCTATCAACAGCATCAAGAATGTGGTGAAGAATACGAGAAACACGCAACTCCATGTCCACCTTTTCGACTCAAAGGTACTACCTGCGTTAACGTGTGCGTCAGAAACCTGGTTTCTGCGTAAGTAGGATGAAAAATCACTCAGCGTTATTGAAAGCGCAATCGAAAGAATGATGCTAGGAGAATATCCCGTTTCACACAAGTAAGGGAAGGGATCCGAAGCTCCGACCTGCGTCAACGATCAAAAATCAAGGATGGCGTTCTGTACGCCAAACAGTGGAAGACAAGTTGGCCCGGACATGTAATGCGTATGAAGGACCAACTGGTGAACAAAACCCGGCGCTACTCATTGGGTTCCTCGAGATATCAAACGTACTGCAGGAAAACTACCGACCACATGGCTAGAGTTCTTCATAAAAATCCTAGACAGAACCCACTGAGCTGCTCTCACACGCGACGAGGAGATAGAGAACCGGCACCGCTTACGTCACTCGGTGATCAACGGGACAATCGGTGCTACGGGTGGTGCGGCCACACATTAGAATTTTTAGAGTATTTTTATCACTGAAAACTACAAGCTTCCTAAAATCAAGTTAGAACAGTGATGTTTTCAAAATTATGAGTAGCACGCATTTCATAATGCTAACGTACAAGTGGGAAAAGAGCACTTACTGGGGAAGGTCGTAGCAGTTCTCGACTAAACGTCGATTATTTTTCTCAAAATCATGTAGCGGATAGAAACGCAAGTATTGTCGCCGAAATCGAAACAAAGTATGTACAAAGGAAAGGAACATCTTCTCTGCAGCAGTGCGAAACTTCAGTTCCTTTAAAAAAGCAAACAGTTGTGGAATGAATTCACTGACGACCAAGTGATTCAACCTTGATCTTTGTACGGTAAATCTCCAGAAGGGTGGTCGGTTTGCTTTCAGCTCTCTCAGATTCCATGTGGAAATCTGAAAAATATAGCACAACTATGAGGTAATTACTCGACTTCATAAATGTCTCAGATTATTGATCATCTCAGCAACTAAGCTTTAAAGAAAAAAGAGGGTATTTTTAAATCGTTCGAAAATTTCTCAGTTACTTTACGTCAGTTTGTAAAATGTGATTTATAATGAATCAATAGCTCCCAACGGTTTACCGCCTCATCGTAGCAAGGAGGCATTACTGGGTGTCAGGTTGGTATGTACGGCAGGGGAATTCATCCATTTGGCAGGTTCTCCCAAGCTGAGAAGGAGTTTGGCGTTTCCATCAGGAAGCCTAGCTAAAAGTAAACCAATACCGTTCTGGTATCAAATTAGTCGCATGGTGGCAAATCTCCGCCTGATCCACAAATGATGTGGTGGTGAAGACTTGGGGTAGACTTTGGCTAGGCTAACCTCAGGATTCCAAGGAACCACAATGGCCTAACCAGTAAATCTCCGAAAAAATGGAGATTATTCTGGAGCCTGCACAACCAGTGAGGATGGGCTCTACAAGTATCAAGTATCAAGTAATATAACAATGGATCAATAATGGAGCTAGCTTCGACACTAACTCAAATTCACAGGTATTCCACAGATTTAGCAAGAATTTCTTCCGTTAGGTCTCATGAAACACTTGTCAAAACATTTGCAGATCGTCACTAAATCCTGTCGCCAGTTTCCATGAAACATAGGAAGTCTGCTATTTTCCACTAATCGATGATGAAAAAATGTGACATTTCATTTCCCCTTAGCTACGCTTCCAAGGGCGCATGTAGCATAGTGATTAGAGGGGCCCTGAAATACACACAGGTTTTCCGGTTACCGGGCTGCAGACCTACCAGGCCTTCCATTTCTTCGGAGTGAGTAAAGACTATAAGACTTGCCTAGAAGAATAAAAACGCGAACTGATATATTTTTTAGTAGTTCGCAAGACAGTGCAAGACATTGTGTAGGTCAGATATGCACTCAATCACTTCCACGATGCCTGAAAGATAGCGGTGCTTCATTCAAGGGTTAATCTATGCGGAGCGTCATTTCCTTTATGCTTCCATGCATCCAAACGGGAACATAAAACTTCCAATATTCGTTGACCTTGCTGCATAAGGATAAAGGATAAAGCTCTCGGCGTTGATCAATCCCTGAGGGATTCCCCAAGCATTCGACTTCATTAAGTATCGTTGGAGGTGATTGAATGCATATCTAGCCTTTACAATGACTCGCGGTGGCCTGCCGATGTATCGAGCCAGTGCTGCTATCCTCTCAGACGAGTCTGATACCAATTCGCCAATCCCGGAAGGATGGAGGGCTTGGTGGGCCATGGGCGCATTTCACGTGCGCTCCGCAGTGGCCCCTCCAACCACTGCACCACACGCGCCCTTCACCTTGCTGCATAACTGTGATAAACTCGCATTTCAATACAAATCAAAAACGCTTAAAAACGCGACAATTCCTCTACTTATGAAATGGAATAAGGTGAGGTATTTTACATCTCAGATAAATACTCGGACATTGAAAACTATAAGTAATCATTTAGGTCATGAAAAAACCAAATGGGGGTGGGTACCGCAGTATTACTGATGTCGTTCATCACGACTACGAGCACGCTGTTCGTTCGACTCCGCATAAAGTTTACTTACTAGTTTTCTTATCCATCCGAAGTAGGAATACTAATGCCAAACAGGTTTGGGATCAGCTAACTTCACCAACAGACGTAAGAGCGCCATAGAATTTTTCGAGTTCGAAATTATTCGAAATTTATTCGAGGAGTCGAAGCAAATCGATTCGACTAGCGTTCAACGAGAATTGCGAAGAAGAAAATCCGGAAAACAGCAGGTGAACCCACACAGTTCAACGACCTTCGCAAACGACGGGTGTCACGGAAACGAATCAAATTGAATAAGTACTGAGGTGCGCACGGTAGATATAAAGAGGGGTATATATAAAAAAAACGAGTTAAAAATGAACTTGAGCGACAAAAGCTACTTCAAGAACTGTAAACAAAAAGAAAACTCTATAGCAGTATGGATAGACATTGTCGTACCTTGTTTCAATTCAAAATCATTTTGATTTCTCTGATAAAGAAGCTTTCCACTGGATCCTCGAAGTCGTTTCGGATGAGGTCGGTGAAATAACTGAACCTAAACCATACAGTTGTAGTTAGGGTTACTACAATTTCTACAATGTCACGAAAGAAAATCCAACACACCATTCCGTTTGTACAAAGATGATGTTTCTCAGGTTCCGAAAAGCACATATGTACATTCATACTATCCACGGCCATTTTGCCTGCTAACTGAAGTTGTTTTTATAATAAAAAAAAATATAAAACATCTTCTGAATACAATTACTAATTATGCAAAGCTGAAAAACGACTAGCTTTACTACCGCATATTTTTATCGAAATTTCAGTGGATAGGCAACTTATGTGTCGAATGTTATTTCCGCTAAACATTTACGAATAATCAAGTAGTCTGAAGAAGGCGAAACCGCCGAAACGTCAGCTATTGTATCCTAATTTTCTTCTTTAATAATTCTGTAAATTCTATAATAATAACCTGGTGTCTGCTTATTGACATAAAACATCGAATTATCAATCAATGCCGAGGTTAACAGAAAGCCGATCTTGAAAATCAAGTAGGTCGTTTCCTCTAGTCATGCGATTTACCGTATGGTTTCCATTTCACTACTAACTTGTTTGTGGGATGCCTTTTTCTCATTGTCAAGACAGCCATGCCAGGACGTTCCAGAGTCGCTTATTACGAGCAGTATCCTCATGGATTATCAGCGTGTTTAAACGCACTATGTCCTCTTGGGGCGTACGATTCAAATAAGGTAATCATAAGACGACGTGCGAAACGTAACCGACCCCACTAGACGCACTTCGTTATCATCAATGTGTTACTTTACGGTATGTTAAGTTGTGTGAGAATTAATGTATTATGCTCGACTTAAATGTTACTAAACAAAAGGAAATGTATTCTACTCGACTGAAATTTTACCTATACCTCAGCCATCTATTATCAAGTGGAAGACATCAAGCTAAAGACCGAGGCTGAAATTACTGCGCGGAAAACTGATATCACTGAGAAGAAAAAGATATCGGTCAAATTATCACACAATCTGCAGTGGTAACGGGAGTTTCAAGAACTTCTCTCGGCTTCTCTGCAAATGGTTTTCGTCTGTTGAACGTTAACCAAGAAGTGTTGTGTCCATCAAATTACATGATACATCAACTTTTCACAGAACCCTTGATAGCTCATAGGCGACTACTTCGTTTGAATCTCAATTTCATTTTTTATGTGATCTAGAAGGGAGACAAAAATCGCCATATACAGGACATTTGGGAGTCTATAAAATTCTTTGGAGACCACACCGTTTAACTAGGAAGCCTCGTTTAAATTAGAGATTTCTTTAGGGAGCGTATAATACAATAGTAGTGATGGCGGTCATCACGAGCATGCTGCTAGTTCGATTCCGTTCCGGGCCAACCAAACCTCTCAGCAAATTGGTATTGGACTCGCCCAGGATTAAACCACTCTCTGCAATCCAATTGGGAATGCTCCATCTTGCTTATCTCAGGACTCCAGGGAAAATGGGCTCCACCAGCATTCTACTACATTCCAGATGAAATGGAAATCATCAAGCAGCAACAGAAGCCACACGTAAAAATTGAAAAATCTTCATGGACAATAGATGCTAGGAAATGAATCGATTGTCCGAAGTGATGGGATCCGCACCATAGGCGTAAATATGAGTCATATAGGAATAAATAAAAAGAAATAAAATCCTTTGAAAGACTATGAAACAGCAGAATTTCGATGAAATTCTTAGTAAAGTACTATGGAGAACGCCATTTCCCGAAATTTCATAAGCTCCAATAAAGTAAGAGCACTTTCAACAAAATTCGTGCTCTGCCTCATTTCTAGCACTGTCTGTCCAACGTTAGGCTTTTAGAAAACTATAAGCAAATATTACAAGAAATTTCTGACTTCGACAATTTTCGAAACTTTCCCGGTTTCTCGCCCAACCATCATCTTGTTGAGCTTCAAAAATTTTCATGCTATGAAAACAATGTCCTTTCAAAAGCTTACCGCATATCCGAAATTAAGATCAATCCACTCATGAAGACCTCGAGACACCTCGTCGCTCTCCAACATCGCTCTATGCCATTCAATAAATTCCATTGGTGAAGAGATGAACGGTGGCAATTCGAGGTCAGGCATATCCGAATGCTGGGACGCTAAAGCTTCAGAATAAAGGTCGCAGACATTCGCATGAAGAAGAGAACGGAATGGGTACTACAAAGAATACAACTGTTATGTCGAAAAACATACAATATGCGGTGAATGACAATCTCTTCACTCAATGGAACTCATAAATAGTAAAGAATACGGTGCTCAGATTCACACTGTCAAAACGACTTTGAACCTGGTTAACAAAAATGCTCGTATGTCCCTTGTAAAGCACCACAACTCCCTATGACAAAGACGTGGCAGCAGTTCACTAAGATAACATTGGTCGATAAACTAAGGTTTAGCTTCGGGAACCTCCCCTCAAAAAGGTAGTGATGCTGAATAACGATGCATTCATAGATGCATTTTTAAGGACACCTTTTAGGCTTAATAAATTTCTAGGAATATTCTGGAAGGAACCAGACACAGAGCTGTACATCACTTCTCAGCTCACTTTCACAAGGCACACTCGTATTTCTATTATCGGAGAATTCAAGTGTAGTTCACTTTATAACGAGTACGCTTAGACGGCGCTTGATAGAAAGATAGCGATATTTAGCAGTGCTTCCGGGATAAATTCTTCTCCAAAAGACCGAGAGTCAACGACACCGCTTCTCGAAAACAAAACCAAGCCACAAGCGATTCACAAACTCTTCGAAAAAGCATGCATTCAGACAAAAACTATCGTTATCTAACATATAATTTTGACTTCTGAGGTCAACCCTGGAAAAAAGCGATTTTTTTGCAGCCATATTCTCCAATGCGAATAGTTTATTGGGGTAGCACTAAAAGTTCACCTTTTCCCACACCGCGCCCACAAGA
This sequence comes from Angiostrongylus cantonensis, assembly GCA_009735665.1. Taxonomy (NCBI): domain Eukaryota; kingdom Metazoa; phylum Nematoda; class Chromadorea; order Rhabditida; family Metastrongylidae; genus Angiostrongylus; species Angiostrongylus cantonensis. Next base: position 796,250 of record MQTX01000082.1, on the reverse strand, counting down.
AAAATGAGAAAAAAAATGGTCCCACGCAGAAATTTCATAAAAACCTAAATCATAAGAGCCGTATGCAGAGAACCATTTCACTAGAATGGAGCCTTCCTATCTGCTGTTTGTCAAAGCGCTTTGTTTTGTCCAAGTAACATTTCGTCAATAGGCGCTTTTCAAGACAAAATTTATCATGAGTTCTGTAGGAGTGATGGAATAAAAAAAGGACTTCCCTACTTAATATGGAAGGGTCGTCAAAGAATTCCGGGATGCATTCGTCTGGAGTCCACTCATACATTCGCGCCATACTTGCTGGATATTCTCGCGGGACCCACTAAATCCACGTTTACATTAATTCACAAAGTGGCAGGCAAAAATCTTTCGATACAAAACATATTAGATGTTGGAATTATGTCAATTCATTAACTCCCACCTTACTGCGCACATGCTTGCATAAATTCGACTTAGTCTCGACCCGTGCCTTATACACCATATAGCCGATATCTGAGAGGATTTCAGAAACGTGATGTGACAGATGACGGAAATTCTGTCTGAACTAGACTAAATAGAGAGCATTTGCTAGACTTCTATTTCTAAAATAACAAACCCCAGCTGATCATCCCCTTTGGTGAGACGATATTTCGTTTTAGTCAGATCACGCCAGCCACTGTCTTTTTGCTTGAAATCACAAACCCACGGAAATACAGGATGGTTATGAACTGAAAACAATACGTCTCTCAGCGAAAATGTGGAACGGTATCGAAGAATAATTAAACTATCAATAATCTATATAATATTAAAAAAGAATCTTAAGGAGTGGAGGACTTGACAGACTTATAGAAGAGTTACTGTCCTACAGCTCTCGATGTAAGCATAACCTTCACAAAATCTCTGCTACATAGCACATTTCACTACATTTCCTATGCAAAAACTCTTGTCACAACAGAAAAAATGAATTTTTCTGTAAGAGTGACAACCGTTGGCCTCAACGAGGCCTTCTGTGAACACATCAAGCAGAGATAGAGTTCCTGAACGAGATCAACTTCCGAACATCAGGAAAAAAGTCTCGCTTATATACAAACAAACTGTTGAATATTCACACACTCCATAAAGTTCCAAATTTACAACGCCAATATTCAGAAGTGTCCTGCAAAACACAGGTGGAATCGGTCCCCACGCCCATGGCTCACCAAGCCTTCCGTCCCTCTGGAGCCGGCAAACTGGAACCAGAGTTGTCTGGGAGGATAGCAGGACTGGCTCGATACATCAGTGAGCCCCCTCGATTCATTGTAAAGGCCAGATATGCATTCAATCACATCCAAACGATACTTAATAAAGTCGAATGCATGGCGCATCCCTAAGGGCGAACGCGAGATGCTATGTTATTATTTGTTCACGAATAAGCTGGCGTTTCGGCGGATTTCGCCTTCCTTAGAGCAGGTTTCTATAAGGCTTCCACTGAGTATGTCGCGTGGTTCGATACATCAGTGAGCCCCCTCGATTCATTGTAAAGGCCAGATATGCATTCAATCACATCCAAACGATACTTAATAAAGTCGAATGCATGGCGCATCCCTAAGGGCGAACGCGAGATGCTATGTTATTATTTGTTCACGAATAAGCTGGCGTTTCGGCGGATTTCGCCTTCCTCAGAGCCGGTTTCTATAAGGCTTCCACTGAGTATGTCGCGTGGAGAGCAATCGCAGAAAGTGCTATGTAGAAAATAAAGCAATAAAATAAGATAAGGAAAGCATATTGATTGGAAATGCTAAGCTTTGTTCACATGGTCACTTATTTGATCCCTATTTCGGCCAGCACAACCTCCCATGTTTCCGATGTCAGCAAATATATTGTAAAGGCCAGATATGCATTCAATCACATCCAAACGATACTTAATAAAGTCGAATGCATGGCGCATCCCTAAGGGCGAACGCGAGATGCTATGTTATTATTTGTTCACGAATAAGCTGGCGTTTCGGCGGATTTCGCCTTCCTTAGAGCAGGTTTCTATAAGGCTTCCACTGAGTATGTCGCGTGGTGAGCAATCGCAGAAAGTGCTATGTAGAAAATAAAGCAATAAAATAAGATAAGGAAAGCATATTGATTGGAAATGCTAAGCTTTGTTCACATGGTCACTTATTTGATCCCTATTTCGGTTCTCCAATGCGAATAGTTTATTGGGGTAGCACTAAAAGTTCACCTTTTCCCACACCGCGCCCACAAGAAAAATGAGAAAAAAAATGGTCCCACGCAGAAATTTCATAAAAACCTAAATCATAAGAGCCGTATGCAGAGAACCATTTCACTAGAATGGAGCCTTCCTATCTGCTGTTTGTCAAAGCGCTTTGTTTTGTCCAAGTAACATTTCGTCAATAGGCGCTTTTCAAGACAAAATTTATCATGAGTTCTGTAGGAGTGATGGAATAAAAAAAGGACTTCCCTACTTAATATGGAAGGGTCGTCAAAGAATTCCGGGATGCATTCGTCTGGAGTCCACTCATACATTCGCGCCATACTTGCTGGATATTCTCGCGGGACCCACTAAATCCACGTTTACATTAATTCACAAAGTGGCAGGCAAAAATCTTTCGATACAAAACATATTAGATGTTGGAATTATGTCAATTCATTAACTCCCACCTTACTGCGCACATGCTTGCATAAATTCGACTTAGTCTCGACCCGTGCCTTATACACCATATAGCCGATATCTGAGAGGATTTCAGAAACGTGATGTGACAGATGACGGAAATTCTGTCTGAACTAGACTAAATAGAGAGCATTTGCTAGACTTCTATTTCTAAAATAACAAACCCCAGCTGATCATCCCCTTTGGTGAGACGATATTTCGTTTTAGTCAGATCACGCCAGCCACTGTCTTTTTGCTTGAAATCACAAACCCACGGAAATACAGGATGGTTATGAACTGAAAACAATACGTCTCTCAGCGAAAATGTGGAACGGTATCGAAGAATAATTAAACTATCAATAATCTATATAATATTAAAAAAGAATCTTAAGGAGTGGAGGACTTGACAGACTTATAGAAGAGTTACTGTCCTACAGCTCTCGATGTAAGCATAACCTTCACAAAATCTCTGCTACATAGCACATTTCACTACATTTCCTATGCAAAAACTCTTGTCACAACAGAAAAAATGAATTTTTCTGTAAGAGTGACAACCGTTGGCCTCAACGAGGCCTTCTGTGAACACATCAAGCAGAGATAGAGTTCCTGAACGAGATCAACTTCCGAACATCAGGAAAAAAGTCTCGCTTATATACAAACAAACTGTTGAATATTCACACACTCCATAAAGTTCCAAATTTACAACGCCAATATTCAGAAGTGTCCTGCAAAACACAGGTGGAATCGGTCCCCACGCCCATGGCTCACCAAGCCTTCCGTCCCTCTGGAGCCGGCAAACTGGAACCAGAGTTGTCTGGGAGGATAGCAGGACTGGCTCGATACATCAGTGAGCCCCCTCGATTCATTGTAAAGGCCAGATATGCATTCAATCACATCCAAACGATACTTAATAAAGTCGAATGCATGGCGCATCCCTAAGGGCGAACGCGAGATGCTATGTTATTATTTGTTCACGAATAAGCTGGCGTTTCGGCGGATTTCGCCTTCCTTAGAGCAGGTTTCTATAAGGCTTCCACTGAGTATGTCGCGTGGTGAGCAATCGCAGAAAGTGCTATGTAGAAAATAAAGCAATAAAATAAGATAAGGAAAGCATATTGATTGGAAATGCTAAGCTTTGTTCACATGGTCACTTATTTGATCCCTATTTCGGCCAGCACAACCTCCCATGTTTCCGATGTCAGCAAATATATAACAGATGTGTCTGGGAATAGCTCTCTCCGATCCAAAATGGCGGGTGACTGTCAGTGTTGAAGGCATCTAGCAGAGGTGTGCTAGGATTCCAGGTAGAATTAACACAACGATCATTCGGCGAAATTCATGAGAAAGACAAACTCTTGAAAGGGTAGCCAAGCACCCACGCAAATCTGAAGCTCGTGGAGGATGGGCGAGGAAGCAAATCAAACGAATAAACAGAACCCTCATAATATGCGAAGTATAAAACAAGAGAAAAAGAACGAAGCAACTTATATAATGGACAGTCGAAAAAATAGAAAGTCAGATCTGTTATTTCTATAATTGCTCGATAAGAACACTATTGAAATCTTTTACAAAAAAAAACAGTAGTAAACCATCGCTCATCTCACCTTCTCCTCTCACACGACCAGCCGCCTTGTTCAGAATCATAATGTAATCGTAGTTTGATGTTAATCCATTGATCCAATTCAAAGTCACCTCACTGAAAACCATTGTTCAATCTAAATACAGGCTTAATATTAATACATGATAATCACTGTAGAGGATAAAGCATAAAGCTCTCGGCGTTGATCAATCCCCTGAAGGATGGGCCATTCGTCCGACTTCACTAAGCATCGTTTTGAGGTAATTGATTGTATATCTGGCCTTTACCATGAACCACGGTGGTCTACCGATGCATCGAGCCAGTGCTGCTATCCTCCCAGACAACTCTGGCACCAATTTGCCGACCTCGGAGGGATGGAAGGCTTGGTGGATAAGGATAGACTCCAAGTGTGTGTTGCACGACGCCTCCGACTATTGCACCACACGTGCCCATGATGATCACTATAATAATTAATGAAAAATAGAAACATTTCAGTGATTTTCAATCATAGACAATCCTTGTACTATTCTTGCTGAGCAACCCAACAATGAACAAGACCACGTCTAATTTGCAAATGTAGCCGCAAGCAATACAGAAACCCTATTGAAATCAAAATTTTCGTTGCACCAGAAACGAATCGAACCAATGACTGTGCAGGAGCATGTGTAATGACAGCTCATTGCTCTATGCTCTGCTATTTCGTAAGATTTTTTCAAATGAGAGCTTTCAACTTGCATCGAATCAAGTTCTCATTTCTAACAATCGAACAATGAATAAATAAGCGTAAACAACACTCTGCGGAACAGGTACTGCAGTGGTAGTGGTGCTGTTTATCACGAGCACGGTGGCAGCTCAAGCCCACCCTATACGGCCACCACGCCTCTCATCCCACTGAAGGCAAGAAATTGCTACTCAACTTGAATGGGAAAAGTCTGCTCTCAGAACTCCAAGTAGGAACGGAATGGCCTGACTACCTCAAGAGTTCAAGAAGAACTGACTCGATCGGCATCCAATGACATTCATAAAGACGACAATCCTCAAGCAACAGCCGGACTCACACGCAAAAAAGTTAGACGATCTTCGCTAATACCAGGTGCCAGGAAACGAATCGACCAGCAAAGATTTCCAAGATTTTCGTAGTAGAATCGAAAGATGAGACGTATAAAATAGACGAAAAACAAACAACCCTCTTGGTGCTACAATACAATTTTTTAACACAGATATGATCACTCAAATCGATTTGATTATGTCATTATGACAAAAGATTGAACCCATGAAGCGAGTCAGCACCGATAAAGACACTTGAAACAAAGGGAAATCAATGGGTACTAATCTAAAAAAAATAGTGCTTCTCATACAAAGCTGCCTTTTGCAACTTTGCAACCATTTTCTGAAAATTAGATGAAAAGAAGGGCACGAAGAATTACAAGGGTACCAGACTAAGAAAATTGCTTTTGAATAGAACTGATGAACGATAAAAACATGTCCCACTTAATGATCATTAGTGACTAATAATCGCATAAGAATGCCGCTTAAAAATATATTAACGTTAACCCATTCTGCTCCATATGGACACTGGTGTTCATATTGAGTTCAACTGGTTCCAGAGCTTTCTTTAGTACACTATTTACACTCGTTCGATAGCTAGTCGAAAGCAGATGGAAGTGGGACGGCATGAAACCAGGATACCATCCTCTTCACTTAATGATCTACAAGAAACCTTCTTCTCGAAAAAGTTCAGTAATTGGCAGTTTGACAAGTAATTTACTATTTCATTTAAATCGCTATGATTATAGTGTAGAATGTGTGGTGGGCATGGAAATATCAGAATAGACTCAACATAAGCTGCAAAGTACTTTCAACCGGCGACGGTAATGCATTTGCAAGAAGGACCATCGTAACACACATTAAATGGCAGCATACATGTCATCCACATCGATGGATCCAATAGAGCGTGATCTCTTCTACAATCCAATCATGCTATAAACACCTCAAGTCCTCTATTTAGTGAGAAAAGATTTTTTATTGCCAGAAAACCCGAAAGTCCGCGCATCCGACGAAAAATTGCTCCTATTCGATTCGGTCAACCATGAAAAAATGGCGCCGAGGAGGAATAGTTAAGCCCTTTTCCTTAGAAAGAGATTTAGTAGGTCCTACTAGATTGACTTCAAAAAACACTCAAATGCGAAAACGTACGGGCAATATAATAAATAAACCAAAACAGAAAGATGTCCAACAAATAAAGCAAATTAAAAGAATGAATGAATTTTGTATGACCTTATGGAACAGCGTACAGAATTCACAGTGGAAGTCAATGTACCAGGATCCGGAAGAGTTGGTTTAGTTTCGGCTGACAAGATTCAATCAGGGTTCAGGTTTCTCATACGAAATCATGTGGCTTAAATCTATATAAAGTAAAGAAATTTTTTTAGAGGGATTATTCAGAGTGTTGTTAAACCAAACATTTTCGGATTCCAAAATGATAGACATCGAATTAGGCTTACTTCTGATAGGCGAAATCTTCATGTGGGAATGCATCAGTGTTTTTGGCAAAAGGATCACAAAGCAGCCAAAAAGAGTTGTCACAGAAGAATTGCGGCTCGGTGACATAAAATTTGACCCGATCAAATTGAAAGTAGATATCGGCTAACGATGCGGCCACAAAATTGTGAATCTAAACAGCGTACAACATTCACAGTAAAATCTCTTCATGCCAAAATCTAACCTGAGAGTACGGTTCGATGTTGCTATGGTAGTGACGCAGTACCGTATTCAAGTTTACCCAATCGGGTCCAAGTTCACTGGAGACTACTGTAACGATGCCGTCTTTATTAATGATAGCGATAATTGGCACAATATGTGGGATGACCCGAAATGGACGAAACACCGACTCGATGATGGCCTGAAAAATATTAATAGAGGCCATTAAAAAAGGCCACCACATGAATTGTTTTACTACAAGGTTAATTCCCATAAACCTCACACGAGCAGAAAAACGATAAAGGATAAAAGGATAAAGCTCTCGGCGTTGATCAATCCCTGAGGGATGCGCCGTGCATTCGACTTCATTAAATATCGTTGGAGGTGATTGAATGCATATCTGGCCTTTACAATGACTCACGGTGGCCTGCCGATGTATCGAGCCAGTGCTGCTATCCTCCCAGACAAGTCTGGTACCAATTTGCCGACCCCGGAGGGATGGAAGGCTTGGTGGGCCATGGGCGGATTTCACGTGCGCGCCGCAGTGACGCCTCCAACCACTGCGCCACACACGCCCTGGAGAAAAACGATAGAAAATCTAATTTATAGCCTCAATGGCTCAACGTCAGAAAACACATCGCATATTTAATCTATAAATATTGAAACATTTGAAGCAGTGCGCAGTCCGACAAGGCGACAGTTTCTGTAATTAAAGAGTGTAGTAACAACGTGTGTGTTCATCAAGGAAGGAACGAATTAGTGACCAATGCAGAGGTTAATGGAAGGTCCATCCTGGGAATTACTGAAAGATGTACCAGTGAGATAATTCCGGCTCGTAAAAAAACCAGTGTCACTAAGAGCAAAGATCGTCTGAGCTCGATAAGATGGCTATTTTCTCCGCCACTGACCAAAATACTGAGTCGTTTTTTTTTTCCGAACTTTACCTTGTATTCTACCTGAGGACAGCCACCATGTACTGGATACCAAAACGAGAAAACTATGCGCCTGTCTAAAATTCAGTCAGGACCAGATTTTCACTCAGTAGAAAAGATGTCCTCGCAACGGTTTACCGCCTCATCGTAGCTAGGAAGCATTCCTGGGTATCGGGCAGCGGGGAGATTAATCCACCAGCAAAGCTCTCCAAGCTGAGAAGGAGTCCGGCGTCTCTATCAGGAAGCCCAGCTAAGAGTAAACCAATATCAGAATCCACCACCGTCCTGGTATCAAACTAATCGTATGGTGGTAAATCTCTGTCTGATCCACAAGAGGGCAAATGCGCGTGGTGGGTGACGATCTGAGACAGTCTTTGGCCTGGTTGACCTCGGAAGTTCAACGAAACACAATGGCTAAGCCAGAAAAATTCCGAAAAATAAAAAATACGCTGGAGCCCGCACAACCTTCTGTGCTCAGTATTTGGAGTGCCGTCTATGGTGGAGAATAGTGGTCGGGTCAGCATGACATAGAATAAAAAGTTGCAAAAATAACGAAGATCAGGGAAGTCACAGTGGGATAAATAATTTGTCAAAGTAGTCAAAGCTTACCGTATTAGGAGATATAGCTCTTCCTGGTGGGGCGCCAACTATTACAATTGGGCCCAGGTTTCTCACCATCTTACCCATTTCTAATTCAACTTTGCGTTGAGTCGTAAGCGATTTGCATGATCATCAACACAGACAGCGTAATCAAGCAAGAGTTAAAACGCAAAGTGGGAGCGAACAACAGGAAGTAATGACGCTACCACCAGAATTTGGCATTGAGCTTCACACATTTACGAACGAAGTTTTTTCAAGGTTGTTGATCACTACTGCGCCAAAAGACTCTGCTGCAACCTCACAGAAGTGCAAAAATGTGGTAAGCGAAAAGTACCAGAACTGATAAGGTTAGGAGACATCAGACTATCCGTTAATGATAACGGTGCGCAGTTTCTCGCCGGCTTTCGTGAAACAAGATTATGATAACAAATTTGGGTGTGCTTATCAAGGAAACAGCGAATTGTTGATCAGTGTCGAGTTTAACAGAAAATCAATCTTGAGAATTACTGTAGGATAAAGTACGTTTGTTTTTACACCTATATTTCCAAATATTCGTGGAAACGGTGCTGGTATGATCGTAAACCAGGCTCACCAATCTCCAGAGTAAGGAAATATCGGATTTGTCCGGGAAATAATCACTCTCTGCATTCCAACTGAGACAACGCTCCAGCTCGGCTACCTGCGAACTCCACGAAAAGCAGACTCGACCTACGACCTACGACATTCAAGATGAAATGAAAATTTTCAAGCAGAAACCGAAGCCACAGTGAAAGTCGGAAGACCTTCGTGGATGGTGGATGCGAGGAAACTAATCGAATGTCAGAAGTGCGGAGATCAGCACAGTAGACGTGAAGAGAGGTCGTATAAAGTAAAATAGATAAAAATAAATCTCCATGTATAAGCAATATTGAAGAAAAAGCATGTAGCACAGTGGTTAGAGGTGCCTCGCAATACACCCAAGGTCCACCTGTTTCACTCCCAACTTTTCTTAATACTGTGATGACATTAGACAATCGACTAAAGACACCCATAAAATTGTAGAAAGAAACATGCAGTGGAATAAGTAAGATGATGCCCTAAAATAAATAAATGAAAAAAATAATACGATGAAAAAAGGCACAGGATATCTCTATAATGGTTTAAAAAAACTGTTGTACGCCGTTTCTCGACACCAATATGAAAATAAGAGCCAATTTCGAAACGTACTTCTCCCTCTAGCCGACAGTAACAGGTGCCAAATCGACGAGAAACGTCTTTCCAATATTCGCCATCATCTTTCTCGTACACATCAGGCGATCTTCAGTAGAAGAAAAATTAAACAAAAACATAAAAGTTAAAGTCGTTAAACAAAGGAAAATCGAATCCAAACATCAACTGCTATTGTCGCTCAGTCTGAGATACGACTTCGACTTTCTCATAAAAACGCGAATCGATGGTCTAGTTTACACTATGTCATCTCCTTCCCGTAACTCTCCCATTTATTATCGGTTCACATATTTATTATTTTTTATAGTTTCAACTAATACAATACATGGATTCTTCCCATAGGAGCACAGAGTAATATAATGATAGGACAAACAAGAGAGCAATTTCACGAAGTTTCCACAAAGACTGGTGGCAGCAGGTGATGAAGATTTGAGGACGAGGAAATCAAACTCCTCAAGCAGCAGACTAACCCAAACAAAAACCCGAAGATCTTTCTCGGCTATGAATGAGAGCAACAAATCAATAGAAAGAGGTGTCAAGAAGTGCACAATGTGTGATGATGGGCAATGTATAAAGAATAAATAAATAAATTTTTACTAACGAAACATTGCACTGGCAGCCTAGCAACTTGCAGGTGTTAGAATAGACCCATGACGTGAACCGTGTATGATTTGTACACAAGTGTCCACATTGGCCAGCACGAGGCATACATACTTCCCAAAGGTTTACCGCCTCATCGTGGCTGGAAGGTGTTCCTGGGTGTCGGACTGCGATGTACAGCGGTAGGATTCAACCCACCGGGCAGGATCTACCAAGCTGAGGAGTCCGGTGTTTCCATCAGGAAGTTTAGCTAAGAGTGAAACAATATCAGGATCCACCACCGTCCGGGTATCAAATTAGTCGCATGGTGGCAAATCTCCGTTTGATCCACAAGTGTTGCGACCACTTGTGGTGATGGCGACCTGGAGCAGACTTTGGCCAGGCTGACCTCAGGACTCCAGGAAACCACAATGGCTAAACCAGCAAAACTCCGAAAAATGAAAATTATGCTGGGACCCGCACAACGAGTGAAGACCGACCATACAAATATACAAGTAAGTAATAGACATTTTAAATTAAAGGATATCCTTTCCACGAGGTATGCAATATTAAAAATGGCTATAGCTGGCCACTGCGATTAAATACACTACAACTAAAACGATACTGATAAAGCTCTAAAAAGGATAAAGCTCTCGGCGTTGATCAATCCCTGAGAGATGCGTCATGCATTCGACTTCATGAAGTATCGTTGGAGGTGAATGAATGCATATCTGGCCTTTACAATGAGTCGCGGTGGCCTGCCGATGTATCGAACCAGTGCTGCTATCCTCCCAGACAAGTCTGCTACCAGAAACGATACTGATGTATGAGCAAAACTCGAAACATCAGGTAGGCTTCGTTAAAGTAAAGAGAAATTGGCTGAAAGAAAGGCAAAGCAAGGCCTCAGTTGGCATGGTGGGTAGCACGTGAGCCCCCGAAAAGTATAATCGCGAGTTCAAATCCCAGCTGAAGTTTTTGCTTATACCTTAGCATTCTTGTTATTGTATTCCACATAATACCCTGCACTAAAAAAGAACAATCAATAAGTTGAATATTACACCACAACTTTTTATTATTAACGTACTACATGGCCAATCTGCGGATCCCAATGCTTCGTGCATTTGATTCGTATCTTTGCACTCAGCATCTATAATTGTCACCGAACTTTTTTTGTACGTAGGTTCGGCTGCTAAGTGGGGATGTTTCCTCTTCGTAACCAATGTCGTTGAATATTGGTCCATTCTATGATCTCTGGAAACCTCGGATAGCTGTGTTATCGCGTTCCCAAGTGGATTAAAGAGAGCGATCTTGACTCAGAGAAGTCTGGTTCCAATCTCTCTATAGCAAGATGATAAGAGCTTTGGAGGGCCTGGGGAAGGGGTCCAGTCACCACTTGAGTGGGTTGTGTAGTGAATGGGATCACTACCTCTGTGCTACCTGCTTTACTACAACTTGTAATTATTATTTATCTATAATCATTAATTTATTGTTATTTGAAGCCATTATGATTACATCGGAAATAAAATTCGACTCTTTCCAAACAAGAGAAACATGTGAAATCACTGATGTTCAGTGGAAATAAAAGAATTGCAGAAAGCAATGGGAATTCAAACTCACGTTTGATGGCCTGAAAAATCCTGGATCCCCTGGTCTATTTTTCGGAAAACCACTACGGAATCCAAGATTGGTTCATGTTTTACGTCGGAAAGCCGTTCATCAATGAAACTGCATACTTTTGGAACCAAGATTTCTGTGAAAGCTTTATCGTCCCATTGTCTCGATTTCATAGACCTGAACTCAATCATTGATGAAGCAGTCTGATCTTAATACGTACCCACAAAAAATATTACGATAAAATAAAAGATCACCACAGAAAAAGAGAAGACACCACAGTAGTATGCACTTCAGCATAGGATCAAATCACTATAAAGGTTAAAGGATAAAGCTCCCGGCGTTAATCGATTCCTGAGGGATGCGCCCCTTTTATGACTCGTGGCGGCCTACTGATATATCGAGCCAATGCTGCTATCCTCCCAGATAAGTCCGGTACCAATTTGCCAACCCCAGAGTGATGGAAGGCTTGGTGGGCCGTGGGCATGGAAATGGATTCCACGTGTGTGTTGCTGGGCGCCTCCGACCACTGCGCCATATGCGCCAATCAAATCACTACAGCAGTCAAAAATATGGAAAATCAAACATAAATATCAAAAATAAAAGTCCAACACATTCGACTGTCGGGGTACAATGTAGGTTTTAATAGGTAACAACTCGAGCTCTGCAAATTTAAATTTTCAAAATGGCACAGCGATTAGAGACGTACAACGCATTGCCAAGATGCAAGGTGGCAAGGTGACCAAAATCTACAACTTGGAATGCTCTAAAATAACTATCCCAAGAAATCCGGAAGAGCCAACTTGATTAGCATTCAATAGCATTCATGAAGAAGACAGAATCCTCAACAGCAGCACAACAAAACCCCGAATATCGTCATGGATGATGGATGTAAGGCAGTCGAGGAAAAGAAATGCAGGCTTTCTCATCATAAGTGAAAATGGCTCATATGAATTGAAACAAGTAAAAGAAACAGGTAAAACATAATGAAAAGTCAATTAGTGAACACCAATGACCTCTCGAATGTCAACTTCTACATCAAATACTGCCTTGTCAACCCCCTGTGCAAAAACCACGAAGACAGCCCAAAAAAACTCATGACTATATACAGTGATTCCATTGTACTTCCATACCAAGCGTTTCTTTTCACACAGAAACCACTTCTTTCTATGATATTTTTCTACTGTACCAATATAGTCGCTGTCATACGTATTGCACACAAAGTTCAAGAAAAATGATTTCCCACACAGAACGATTCACAAAAAACAATCGTTAGGAGGAGTTCATCAATCCCTACGAATCCTGTGACGAGTGTACTGCTTAGAAAAAAAATATTGCTGATGAAAAGTAGAACTAAAGTGTTTCTGCTCTGATAAGGAAAAAAGCAGCACTTGAAAGTGTATGCATTGAGCTAAATGCAACATAGCGCGCGGATGAAGAATGGGCATAGCTCATACCACAACTATCCGGTACTCATCGTCATGGATGCATTATTAGTCAACCTTAACCGACAGAATGTGTGAAATCAAAAACAGGACAAGCCGAAGTCCATTAATTTCCACATCTGAGCACTGGATACAGTTTTCGTAATGTGAACAGTAAATGTAAGAAAAGAAATGGCTATCAGCTGGAGATGAAATGTGCAGTTTCGGATGAAGAATGGGCATAGCTCATACCACAACTATCCGGTACTCATCGTCATGGATGCATTATTAGTCAACCTTAACCGACAGAATGTGTGAAATCAAAAACAGGACAAGCCGAAGTCCATTAATTTCCACATCTGAGCACTGGATTCAGTTTTCGTAATGTGAACAGTAAATGTAAGAAAAGCAATGGCTATCAGCTGGAGATGAAATGTGCAGTTGAAAGAGTCAATAACCGAACCCTAACATTTAATCGGAAACAGTAAATGATGAATTTACAACTAGAGTCCATGCGGGCAAAAAAGAATCCCCAGTAACAAGATAAAACACTATCTAAGGAGAGCCGTGGCCCCCTGATTTAAGTTTTTCTAACATCACAATCCGATAACAGGCATAAGAAAGTCAGATTTTGAGGGTTTGGTTGCAAATGTTCGACAAAATGCTGCCAAATGGCTATTTTTGAAAACGAACTTTCATTCTTTCCAAATTTGGAATGAGTAATCAATATTTTGTTGTCTTCATCGGCTTCCTCCCAGTGGTTCACCACCTCATTGTGGATGGGAGGTATTACTCGGTGTGCTGCTGCGAAGTACGGCGAGGGGTTCAACCTCCCAAAAGGGCCTCCTAACTTGAGAATTGAGAATGAGTCCAACGTTTCCATCAGGAAGCCAAGCTAAGTAGGAAACAACACCAGAAATCATTACCGCCTTGGTACCAAACTAGTCCCATGGTCGCAAACCCACCTCTGATCCACAACAGCGGCGACTGCCTGGGGTGGTGACGACCTGAGAAAGACTTCGACTACGCTGACGTCACAATTCCAGGAAACCACAATGGCTAAACCAGCAAATTTGCGAAGAATGGAAATTATGCTGAGGACCGCACGACTGGTGGAGACAGGCCATTCAAGTATCCAAGTTAGCAAATATTCCTAAACTCACAAGAAGTTTTAATTTGAAAAAAATAGCTTTCATATTGTAGCAGATAACCAGCAAATTTGCGAAGAATGGAAATTATGCTGAGGACCGCACGACTGGTGGAGACAGGCCATTCAAGTATCCAAGTTAGCAAATATTCCTAAACTCACAAGAAGTTTTAATTTGAAAAAATAGCTTTCATATTGTAGCAGACATCCCGGGGATTTTCCCTTATTCGGATCCCCAACGATTCGAATTCTGTTAGTGCGATGTTTCATTCCATTCGATTCGACTCGATGCGACAACAAGAACTTACATATTGCAAAAAACAGGTGCTGAACATCGATTCAAATAATTCCAGCTCTGGAGAAGATAAAGAAGCCGAAAAGATTATCGAATAGGTTTTTTTGTAAAAAAAAAATTGTGTAAGATGAACAATACGCCAAAATGTTGCTGAATCCATCAGTAATGGACCGCCGGCTCGGGATCGCTTCAACGTCCAGTTTGAAAACCTTGCCTAACACGTCGCTTTTCTGTGACCAGCAAATGCGAAAAACGAAAATGGTTGAGTTCAGAAACTCTTTCCAGATCTTTTGCAACGAATCTAAATGATGAACGGCCCTATCAACGAAACGGTCACACCACTTTATGTCGTTAAAAAACCACATATACTGTCTCGCTAAACTACCAAAGCATATTATTATGAACTGATCCTGTTGAGCTGATGCGACGTTGGTACAGTGGCAGACATTGCTGTTGTTGTTGGTCGATGGCTGACGTTCTGGCGATTTCGCCTACCTCAGATCCGTACTGTTACGAGTAGGACAAAAACGACAACTTGTACCAACCTCGTATCAGCTCAACAAGATCAGTTCATGAGAACATATGAATAAATATATCGATTATTTACGCCCAGGTTTATGGATAGTCGGTCTTTTGAGTTACCACAGTATACTCGATGCCCACTGTGTTCTTTGTTAGTAGAAATGAGGTTATTGTTGCAACTTCGTTAGTAACGATAATAATAATAATAATAACAACTGATGATAATGAAATAAAACACCAAATATATCAACTTTCACAATGGCCAGATTTCAGGCGGATTCCGTTTTCTTCAGTTTTCGTTTTCTAGGATGTGGAGACCACCCTAACAGGAGTTTGAACGGGATGTGAAAAGATGTTAGTTGGTCTTGCCAAACATTTATTAGATACATATTCAAACAAAAGGATAAAAAGGATAAAGCTCTCGGCGTTGATCAATCCCCGAGGGATGCGCCATGCATTCGACTTCATTAAGTATCGTTGGAGGTGAATGAATGCATATCTGGCCTTTACAATGACTCGCGGTGGCCTGCCTATGTATCGAGCCAGTGCTGCTATCCTCCCAGACAAGTCTGGTACCAATTTGCCGACCCCGGAGGGATGGAAGGCTTGGTGTGCCATTGGCGCAGGAATCGATTCCACGTGCGTGTCGCAGTGGCGCCTCCAACCACTGCGCCACACGCGCCCCTTAGTGGTTAGTATTCGTGTCTGTCACACATTCAAATAAGCGATGTAATTGAAGCAAACCAGTTACTAACATGATCTAGTAAAAGATTTAAGGTATTTTATTGCAAGGATAAGAGAAAAAACGTTCGGCGTTGATTAATCCCTAAAGAATGTGCATGGTATCCGACTCAATCAAGCAGCGTTAGAGAAGATTGAAAGTGTACCTAGTCTGGACAATGACTTCTTGTAGCCTAACAATGCATCAAATCAGTGTTGCTATCCTTTCAGAAAAGTCTGGTACCAACCTGCCAACTTGTGAGGGATGGAAGGTTTGCTGAGTCCAGGACGCAGGAAGAAAGTCATACATATTGGATTGCGAGGGCGCGCGTGCCGCAGTGGCTGGAGGCGCCGCTGTGTCACGCACGTGGAGTCGATTCACGCGTCCATGGCCCACCAAGCCTTCATCCCTCCGGGGTCGGCAAATTGGTACCAGACTTGTCTGGGAGGATAGCAGCACTGGCTCGATACATAGGCAGGGCACCGCGCGTCATTGTAAAGGCCAGATATGCATTCATTCACCTCCAACGATACTTAATGAAGTCGAATGCATGACGCATCTCTCAGGGATTGGTCAACGCCGAGAGCTTTAGAGCTTTGAGCTTTTATTGGATGGCGAATCTAGGCACTTCGCTGCACATACCCCATCAACATATAATCACTATCAACGAAACCTGCCCTGCATTAAACAGTACTGCCGAGTAGGATTACTTCATTCAAGCGGTGCTCCACTGGATTCTACTCGATACGGTCACGAAGACCCACATCAGAAGAAGGAACAACTGTGGACAATCGACTGTGATCAATCCAGTTTTGAGGAAGATCAGAGAGCAAAAGGCTGCTAAAGTTTATCAACCTTGTGTTAGCTTATCAATGAAAAAAAGCATCAGCTTTTCATCTCACCGTTTCTACCATCCCTGAGCATTTGACATAGATATGCGTAGATCAAATAATTCCCAGCGGTTTACCGCCTCATCGTGGCTGGGAAGTGTTCCTGGGTGACGGGTTCTAATGCACAATGGAAGATTCATCTCCCTGGCAGAGCCTACCAAGCTGAAAGGGAATCCGACGTTTGCATCCGGGAGGCCAGCTAAGAGTAAACCAATGCCAAAAACTCCCACCGTCCTGATATCAAATACTCGTATAGTGGCAAGTCTTCCTCTGATCCACAAGGGCGGCGACTGGCAGTAGTGCTGACGACCTAAGCAAGGCTTCAGCTAAGCTGAACTCCGAAACTCCAGGTAACCACAATGGACTAAACCAGCAAATCTCCGACAAACGGAAATTGTGCAGGGGCCTGCTGAATCAGTGAAGATAGGCCATTCAGGTATCCAAGTAAGAACAACTGTACCAACATTCAGAAAAGAACAAAAGAATGCAGACTAAGCCCTATTTCACAGAAAAATAGGAATGAAGCAGAAAATATTTCGACAAAGCAGAACTGGTTTTCAACTGAAGCCTATTTTTCTCATAACCGTCTGCATTACGTCAAATCCGAGGCTATGATAGTAAACCAAAGTTCAATTTTTTTTTCTTCTTTCTTCAGATGTATCTCTCATTCATCAAATTTTTCTGAGATCGAACACGAGGGCTGAAAAATCTCGGAGATACCGGACGAAGAATACCTCTGACAAACGATTGCGATGAGCACATTTGAAAAAGAAATCCATAGAAATCCAGTCCATAGGTCCAAAGTTAAAGTCCATTGTCTTCATCTTCACTAAGAGTCCATGTCTACCGTGATACAACTGCTATGGTACTTCGGTGTTCGTGGTGATATTCGAACGCAAAATGATTGGGAAAACTGCCACTAATAACAAATACTTAACTGAAAAGGTAAAAAAAAGCTCTAAATGAGCAAATCGTAGCAAATAATATTATAGAAAAAATCAATCAATAACAGATCAGAGTCGATCAAGAGACACAAATACGCCGAACAGAAATCGACACCAATACTGAAGTGCAGAGGATAGGTATCGAATTACCATGAATGTGTATGATGGTATGATGGGATCGTTAGATTCACGAATGGAATACAATACACACGGCTTGCTGTATACGACGGTTTTGTTTCCGAATTAGGAAAATAGCTAGTGAAATAACATAGGAGAAGCACATGAGGAGAACAACTAGAAATGATTCTGACTTCTACAATTAAGCCTAAAAACAATTCAAAAATCAGCTTTTCTTAGACTAAACTCATCGTAATATCGTTTATTTTCCTTTAAACTTACCTATTCGGATAATTGGACGGCCCGTTCTCAGTGACTCTGCGGGCCCAAGCACAATTTCCATTTTTCGAAGTTTTGCTGGTCTAGCCACCGTGGTTCCCTTGAGTCCCGAGGTCACTCTAGCCAAAGTGCTCAGGGTCGTCACCACCACTGGCAGTCATCGCGCTTGTGGATCAGAGCGAGATTTCCCACCACGC
This sequence comes from Angiostrongylus cantonensis, assembly GCA_009735665.1. Lineage (NCBI taxonomy): Eukaryota > Metazoa > Nematoda > Chromadorea > Rhabditida > Metastrongylidae > Angiostrongylus > Angiostrongylus cantonensis. The sequence goes on along the minus strand of MQTX01000082.1, from coordinate 777,896 downwards.
GACTAGTTTGACACCGGGATGGTGGTGAATCCTGGTATTGGTTTACTCTTAGCTGGGCTTCCTGATGGAAACGTCGAACTCCATCTCATCTTGGGAGGCCCTGCTGGAGAGATGAATTCCCCAGCTTACATCGCAGACCGACACCCGGGAATACTCAGCCACGGGAAGGCGGTAAACCTTTGGGAGGTTCCCTTTAAAAACTTCCTTAAGCGTCGATGTTTTCATAAATTCTAAGATACTACTGGAAAATGGGTTAGAATTGTACTGATTACCATCTTTGAAACCAAAATATTGCAGTTGAGCAGTGCTTTTCGATGAAGTAAATTTCTAGACAATCTAATAAAATGAAACAAAATTAGAGAATGACGAAAAACTTGACAGGAAATTGGATGAATAAATACGAAGAGAGAAGGAAAAAGAAAGTGGTCCAGGTACTAGGAGGACCGGATAATTAGGTATGCGCCGCTAGGGTGACCCAGGAGACTTGGTTGCTGCTATGGTACCAACCATAGCATTGAAAACTGTTCATCTGTTCGTCGTTCTCCTTCATCTGCTCGTCCTTCTAAACGAAGTTCTCAACAGTACCCGAACTCAGATACAGCGACTCACGTGATAATTAGAAGTATTGGCTAACGGATAGCTGTTGAATAAGATCTGCTTGAGTTACTGGTAACGTAGTTCGTCGATTGATGAACGAAGAGTTGAAACTGGAATTGTAAAACTGGCAGAGAAATCGGGTAGAGTGTTGAAGAACGCCGGTTATCGCGTGGTCAACAAGCGAGAGCGCAGAGAAGCAGTGTCAACGACGTCGAGATCACGCTACGTGTGTGAGAGTGTGCAAAGAAGCGAGCCGGTGTCGTTGGGCAGAGACGAAGAGAAGGCTGGCAGAGACGCCGTTTTCGCATGGTGGCCGTGTTGCCTCTGATACCCTCCGTACCGTTCCTTAGTCTTGTCTATCACTTAGAGTACTACTAGGTCCTGTATTCAGTACCGATTGTCGTTCAGCGTGTACCTGTGTGGTGTTAAATCGTTCGGTTACTTGTGTTTCATTTGTGATAACAACAGAGAGACCTCCCATGGTGAAAACCGTACAGACGATGTTCTAGCACTATCCAAGTAGCAAGTTATGTAGAAGCGTTTATTTTTAGATTCACAAAACGTTTATTGCTTTATCTCTTAAAGATGGCTAGTGCTACGTACTTTAAGCTCCTTAATCTTCTGGCTAATTTAGCGCCAAACTCTACGTTTTTGGAATTATGCTTACGTTGCCGGTCAGTAAGCGTCCGTAGAATGCTTGAACGTTCGTATTTCTTTAGTCTTTTTTTTTTACATGTTTTATCTTTTTTTTTTGATCGCTTTTTATGTTAAACTTTTCACCTTTCCCGTAAACCCGTGGGTTACCGTTGTGCCGACCGTTTCCGCACTTTTTGGCGTTTTTTTTCTGCATGCGTCACGCTGTTCATACTCGATTGATCACTGTTCATTCATAGCTACAACATCTCGATTACTGTTTTATTGTAGTAAGTACTTGTCCCTTACAGGAAGTTGATCAGGCTGTCGCGTCGGCCGCTGCGTGTTCTCTCGAACCAATTCATGCCGGCGTCTGCTGCAACGCCGGCAGTATCAAAACCATCCATGAAAGTCAGCTTGAAAACGAACAAAGAGAAGAAAGTGGAACCGGAAACTAGTAAACCGAGTACGTCGTCCGGAAAGCCACTAATTCAGCGGCCGAAAGTCGCCGCCTTACGAATGGCACACGCATTGGCAATGTTTGACTCTTTTGACAGAAGGTCAGTATGGCTCAGTGAAGTTATTCGTTCTGTATTTGTTAAGTTTTCGCTGTATATAAACGATTTATTTTCTATCTTTGTTTTCTATTTTTCTATGTTTTCGTAATTTTCTATCGTTAATCTAGTCGGAATGGGTGCATGTAACGTAGTGGTTAGAGACGCCTTGCCATACACATGGGATAGATTCCGCGCCCTAGGCTCACTTAGCCTTTCGCGCCGCTGGGGTCGGAAAATTCACACCAGACCTGTCTGGGAGGGTGGCAGCACTGGCTCGGTACATCGGTAGGCTACCTCGAATCATTGTAAAGGCCAGATATGCATTCAGTCAAGTCTAACGAGGCTTGATGCATTGGAATGCACGGCGCATAAGACAGGTATTGATGAACACCGAGAGGTTTATCCCTTATCCTTTAATGTATCCGGACCTACATAAAGTCACTACCATAAGAACTGCTCAGGTGCTAAACAGCAGCAGATATTAGCGATTTGCACTGAAATATTCGTTGTGTTCTTGTAAATACTTGCTAACCGTTAATCACCATCGATACTTCTTGAATACTTGGATGACCCGCCTTCACTGGTTGTGCGAATTCGAACATAATTCCTACTTTCTGAGAGTTTTTCTGGTTTAGCTGCTATAGTTCTCTGGAGTCCCATGGTCGCCCTAGCCAAAGTGCTTACGGTCGTCACCAACACTGGCAGTCACCGCTCTTGTGGATCAGAGCGAGATTCCCCACGACGCGACTAGTTTGACATCGGGATGGTGGTGAATCCTGGTATTGGTTTACTCTTAGCTGGGCTTCATGATGGAAACAGCGGACTGCTTCTACAGTTGGGAGGCCCTGCTGGGATGGAGAACCCCCCGCTATACATCGCAGCCCGATACCCACTAACGCCTACCACCCACTATAAGGCGATAAATTGTTTGGGAGGACACTGTCTATAATCGTTTTGAAACGTTTATAGTTATTCTAACGGACTTGATAACATTTTGTACTTACTTCTCAGTTGTTTCATTTCTATTATTTTATTGTTTTATCAATTCGTAATTGCAACGAACACTCGTTTATTTCAAGATTTCCTATGCATTGTTATTTCTCGCATTAGAATTTTTCAGCTATCGGAGTTGCTATTGTGTGAACATCAGCGATATCCAAAATTCTATTGTTGAGCGGATGGATAGTTTAGTGAATTCCTTGGCGGCCTTATCTCCTAGTACCTCAACACAGAATGATGTTGCTATTCGGATAGAACAACGACGAGAAGCTACTCGAACCGTAGGTTTTATCGCATTAATATGTTGTATTTCACTTTAATTTACTGAATTTTTTCACTGTGCTTTAAAAGTTTCGTTGTAGCTGAACGCTCATTTGATTTGTCTTCAAAGTGCATCCTGTGCAGCACGTGATATCGCTGCTCAACAAGCTGCCGTCGTTTTCGAGGAAATCAACAAACATCGACCACAAGAAGTGAAAGGTCAGTGAATTTAGCACTGTGCAGTTCTCTTCTTTACTCAGTTGATCTATATGTCTACGTATATGTAAGTTGGATACCGTGGAAAAGAACGAGGTGAGGTGAAACCCATCACCCCTGTGGGAAATTGCACAATTTTTGGGGTTTGGGCGATCCATCAATGCTCCAACATACGTGAATTAAGATACATTTGTATCCTAGGACTTGAACTTCTTTTTTTTGTCATTTATGTTCTTTTCTATGCCCATGCAGGACTACATTGGACTGCGCAGGACTGTGAAGGTTCTCTTGGCTTCGTGCCCTAGCTAATCATTCCCTACTTTCTTGAATTCTTTCTTATTACCTTTTTCGCTTTCTATAATTGTTTCTGGGATGCCCAGTAAATTACTGTTGGAGTAGAATCCATGTGTGAAACAGCTAAAATAGAGAAAAAACCAACTACTCGTAACTGTGATCCTGTTCTTCCTACTTCATTTTTTTCCGTTACAGCATTCAGCAGCTAATACACTAGTTCTTCTTGAAGCCATTTCAGTTTTGGACTAGTAATGACTTTTTAGTGAAGCGTGGTAAAGCAACTAAAAGAGACCGAAAGGAAAAAGAAGTACCAACTTCCTCAAAGTCAGATCGAGCAGTTCAACGAGAGAAAGCGTCAGTTTCCAAGGTAACTTCAGCTTTGCGTTTTTCAAGTGGTAAATTGCCATACATATACTACCAAGTGTTCTACAGTAATCATTTATGAACCTGTAACGAAGAAAGTTCTTTATCTTTGTTATCGTTCACAGTATTTTCCAGGGTATTTTATACTGAGGTTTTCTACAACTTTGTAATTTAGTCATCTTTTCCTAAGTTTTACTTCTTTCTTCCTCAACTTGATAAGCTAACCGATGTAAATGTGATAACACTGGAACATCCCCTTGACTAAGCGTAGTCATCATGATGGATCAATCATCACATGTGTTGGAGTGTTTAAGAGTGCAGTTTATATTTCGAAACCGACTTTCCTTTAATCTCGGCATAACTAGTCAACACGTGCGTAAATTGTTGAGGTTGTACGAGGTTGTCACATAACTTTTGCTCGGCTAACGTTTCGACATCTTCATTTTCATTGACGTGTTGTTATCACCGGCCGTTCACTACTAGTAACAACCAACATCCTGCACAAAAGAGCATCATCGGGTGAGGATGTCTCATTCGATAAGTGCTTCACGCAGGTACGACTCGGTACGAATATGAAGAAGCCACATCGAGAAGACAAACAACTGTGGACCATTGATTCGGATCATCGGCTCTGATGAAGACGAAGACGTCGAAACGTTAGTCGAACAGAAGTTGTATGACAACATCGTGCAAACTCAATAATTTAAACACATGTTGAATACAGTTTTTATTCGTTTCTCCTTGTGACTCTTCAATTCTTCACTTCAAATCGTTTCCTAGTTTCACGTACGAAGAAAATCCCGATTGATTGAATACCTTGACCGCTGTTTTCCTTTCCAGCAGTCGCACATAGCAAATCACGTGGATGGTATGTCTGAAACGCCTGTAACGAATAATCGTGTTGTAAATAAGCGTCGATCTACACAAACACCGTCATCTACAATACAAGTCGAGAAGAAGGTGAGTATTCCAAAGGCATAATGTTTTCACAAACTTTACTGCTACTTTTTTGTGATTTCCTACTTTACTACTTACTACTTGGTACTTTGTTGATCTTATAGTCCAAGAAAGAAAATGGCGTAAAGAAACGGACGAGTAATCGTCTGAGTAAAACGCCTCGAGCAAAGGCGAAAGAGGAAGACGAACCGACATACTGTTTCTGCAGTCGGGTACGCATTTCGGGATCTGTTACTAAACAGTACTAAACATACAGTACATGTTTTATATATATATGTTAAAATACTTATAGATATCGTTCGGTGAAATGATCGGCTGCGACAATGACAAGTGTGAAATCGAATGGTTTCATTTTGAATGCATCGGTCTGACTACAAAACCGAAAGGAAAATGGTTTTGTCCAAATTGTCGGCATCCTGATAGTGCTCGAATACCAAAAGTTGCTCGAGCTATCAGTAGTATAAACAGTAGAAATTCCGCAGCGGTTGAGAAAGTCTAGTCCTATGAACAATGCACTTTCCTCTTTCAACAAATCTTCGTTATTTCGTTTTAAGCTAACCAGGCCAGCCGATAGACGCTGGTTTTCTGGTGTATCACATTTAAAACCAACTACTTGTGACATTTTCTACCTGGTTTTCTTGCTCCTCGATGTTTCTTACGTAGTTATTTTTTTTTCTTATTGCTAATCGTTTTATTCCCACTCGTAGTCCTTGGTGCCTATATTTTTTATCCAATGAGAGTGGCCGACATTCGCATAGTTTTCTAACCTAACCTCCCCAAAAGTTTTACACAGATTCTCTTCCCAACAAATTCTCATACGATTAAGCACGTAAATCTCGGAATGTCTAGTTACCAGACTAAGTTTGTGATTTGCTCATGATCTCTAGCCCTGTCGATTAACAGTTGTTGTTCATCAATCAAGTGCTTATTGTTTTAGATCCCATCTGAGTTCCCATTAGATTTCATATAGAAATAGCATCTCCCCAATATCGAAATGACGAATTGGATCTGGTCATGGTCATTAATGATGGAACGGAACGTTTAGCTATAATCTGTCCGATCTCGGTAATATCGTCGTTTTAACTGAGGACGACTAGATTGGCCTTCTTTGAAGGCGCTTAAATGGTACTAGTAATATTGTGTACTTGTTAGATGTACTTAGTATTGTCGGCAAATCTAGCACATCCTACACGGTTGAGTTATATCGTTTGCGTTAATGAGTTAAATAAGAGCGCTTCAATTTTCAGACTATAAGGAGGATTTAATGACGATGACCATTCCATTACAACTATCCCAATGGTTCCCTGTAAAGATGCAGGTTACACACGATAGTAGACAATTCAATGTTCGCTACTACTCTACTCAGGGACGGATCCATGCTCTAAATGTCCTCAATACTTGCATTTTTTCCGATTACCGGTCCGTAATAGAATCCTGTGTGCTCTCAGAATTCATCATTGTTTTACACGATCAACTAACTAATTAACTAACTAACTAACTAACTAACCTAATTTCGTATTTTGTAATTCTTTTATTAGATGTGATATGTTGTTCATTGAATAACCACCACAGTTTCCTCAACGGATCTCTAATTGTTTGATACATTTTGATGTTACTCTGTGAGGAATCGAGATATTCATGCTAAGAAAAAAAAACATGGAAATAAAATTTTCCAAATATCAGAGCCTCTGCTTATCTTTCAACTCTATTGGTCTATCTAGCCCACAACTGTGTACGTCTTTTGACACCACGTCAAGAAATTTGTGAAATATACTTACTAGATGGCAAGTGTTAAACAAGAAGGCGGAGACTTGCGAGTAAGAACAAGCCAAGGTTTGTATTATTATGACATATGATCCAAACAGTCTCATATACACTAATTGTTAAAATTGAGTTACTTTATCGCTGAGATTTTATTATAATTTTATCGTATTTTATTAGGTGAGACATTCATTGCGGCAACCCAGAGACCAGATGGATCATGGAGGAAGGCGAGACGAGTGAAGGACGGGTTAGTTAGTTTTTATTTAACTTTTAAAATTTGGTCTGGCATAATTTGCTGTTTTCTTGATAAGTACACGCGAGGCTGTTACTATACTCTTTATTCACAAAAGCTGAAGTTTCGGGAAACCAACCCCCTTTTGAGGTCTGGAAAGGTCAGTTTTATCGCAGTCTAGTCAGCCAAGTACCTCCATAACTCCAGAAGAAAGATCATGAAACAAGATTTCAACCACGTTGGGAACAAAATAGCTTCTTCGGACACTGACCGTTTCCTATGAGTTTTCTATGACTACGACTGAGTATTCCACGTGGTGACCAACCGCACAGAGTTTACATGGATGGCTGACTAGATTGCATTTAACTTGACCTTTCCAGGCTCTGAAGAAGGCGAGAAACATCAGCATTTGTGAATAATGAGTATGGTAAAAACCTTGCTTGGGCTTATCAAGAAAACAACGAATTGTTGACCGATGCTGAGATTAACAGAAAGCCGGTCTTAGGAACTACTTGGCGTGTTTCATAGTGTTCGTATGATTAAAGATATAAACAGTGATTACCATAAATTTAAATGTAATGCAGCTATATAGCTTGAAAGAGCCCCTAAGTAAAGTCATTTCTCATGTTCTTCCGTAAGGATATAAGAACAGATTGTTTTTACCACTGTTGAAGAATTAGCAAACTTGAATGTCAGTGCTAATTTCAACCTCATAGGAAGGATAACTTCCTATTCGTAAAGTATACTATCATTATTATTGCAGAATAAAGTGGCAAACCTTGTCCTAACTATAACGATTATGAGGTGTCATAATGCAACACTTAGCCGTTGCTAAATCGGTATCGTTAGTTTGAAAGAGAAACCTTCCAAACCAGTGGAACACTAGTCAAGTGGAAATGGTTTCACATTCACACAACTCACTGAGATCGGTCACATGAGAATTCTAAGCGCTTACTTTTTATTGTACCTTATAAAGCAAAATTTGATATATACGCACTACCAGTAACGAGTCTTATACAACGGAATATTGCAGAGTAGTTCTAAAAATTCAACAAGTGAAGCTTATTCATCATAGGTGTTGCTAAACAGTGTACTTTGGCATGTGATCATACGTTTCTAAAAGAGTATTGGGACAAAATTTCTAAGAAATAGGGACATACCGGATGTAGCTCTGTGCCGAAATACTCCGTCCTCTGCATCGTCTGAGCAATGCTATAAAAATATCAGTGCGCAACCTTTGCGCATTTGATTTCAGATACATCCCACAGGAAGAACAACCCAGATACCAGAATCCTGTGCAGGTGGCGACAGCAAGTCGTGGTCGAGTAGTGGTAGGTATGACACCACGAAACATGAAACAAGTCACATCCGGTCCCCGCCAACCCATAGCAGGTATGAGGAGTTAAGTGAAATAGGACATTAGTCGCATTAAGTATAATTCGTTGGCTTCAGCAATATTTAAACCAAATGCAGCGATTACTCCGCAAGAACAAATTCAGAAGAAAATCGATAAGGCGAAACTTAAACTGGAGGAGATAGCGAAATTAGAGGCTTGTTATATCTCATTTTAAGATCATGTGCATAGTAGAAATACACATAAAACAAAGAAAAGAAAGGAAGATCTCCATTATCGCCTAAGATTAAAGGGTATCTTTTCAGGAAAGAATAAATAGCGGCGCAATCATTCCGCTTCCTAATCAGTTAACAAAAATCGGACGAAAATCTGAGTATGAAAGCGAGATTGAAAAGCTCACGGAAGAAATGGAAAAATTATAATGGATTGCACTTTTCCATATATAGTCCATGATGTCTTGTCGCAACACTGTCAACGTGGTTCACTGACTCCGATGTTTGCAGGTGTTCTGTTCGTTTCTACAAAACATGATTTATTGGATCATTTTCATAGCTTGTACTGTTATCAGTACTACGCCACCAATCCAAACATTGTTCACAATATGTCATTCATTAAGTGTACCATAACTTTAAAGAGCTTTCTAATTTGTTACGTATATTTGTAAAATTTTTATTTCGTTTGTGTTCTTCATGTGTACAAATGATCATACTTCGTCCAAAATATTCAGAAGATATCCATTTCAACTTGAAACTTTTCTTTTTCTATGATGTTAAGGTATTTCTTTTTTTTTGTTGAGAATTGCATAAAGTATAGGAAGTTGCTAAAGAGATGTCTTAGAAAACATCAATATGTTCATGAGATCAACCTGGGAAAGACAAGTGGAGAAGTAAGCGGAGATTCAAAAGTGGCAAGAGGAACACCTGCCATTTAATAAAACAGACTTCCTGCTCAGATCTACATTTTCACGGCCAAAACAAGGTTTACCCTGATATAGTCGTTGGAGTGTAGTTGTGATGATTGTCATGTCGTTTTGGATGGCTTTTGCCCAGTTCTCTACGTCGCCAATCTCCTGAAGAATATTGATGCTTAGTATATTTTGTATTAACGCAGTATCAATGGCCGTAGACAATATCAGGAAGCAGGTTATGAAATTTTCCAGAAGGATTGTAGTGTTTTTTCTGCTCATCTAAAGCGCAGCGAAAACACTAGGAATTCTCTTTGTGATCTACTTACTGTGTCTAGAAGAAACCATCTCAACGGTTTCTCGCCCCATCGTGGCTGTAAGGTGTTCCTGGATGTCGCCCTGTGCTATACAGCGTGGGGAAAGGGAATTCACCACTCAAGCAGTCTCCAAAGTTGAGAAGAAGTCCGGCGTTTCCAATGGGCATCCCAGCTAGGAGTAAACCAAAAGTAGGACCCACCACCGTCCTAGTATCAAACTAGTCGCGTGTTGGGAAATCTCGCTCTGATCCACAAGGACGGCGACTGTCTGTAGTGGTGACGAACCGGGGCAGAGTTAGGCTGTCCTCGGGACTGCAGAGAACCACAACGACTAAACCAGGAAAACTGTGAAAAATTCCAGTGATGCTGGGGCACGCACAACCAGTGAAGATGGACCATCCAAGTATTCAGTAAGTGTTTAGAAAGAACAGAAGTTCACTTATGTTAGGATGTCGAATTACAACGTATTACTATGTAATTCGCATACCTTAAGTGCATGGTTCAGAGATTCCGCGATCGCCAGCCACTGTTCTGACTGCTTGCATAATGCAGCGGCATTATTCTCAAAACGTTTCGCCTCCACGTCTAAGCGCTTCTGATTCCCATACGCTTGTGACACTCTTAAAAATATGTTTTTACAATAAGATATCGACTAGGTGTCAATGTATAGCTAGTTTGTGTACAAGCATTTTAACAGGTAATTTGTTAAAGCACAGCGCAAACAGACTACCCGAATTCCTTCGTATTATGGAGTTCTAAGGGAGCACAGGTAATTGAGTTGCAATATGACTTTAACTAAGGTCATAAAAATCAGTTAATGTACTAGTTTCTTCTTTGGCAGAACAGAAAGAATTGACTGTTTAATATCTTTGTTAACACATAAAACTCGAAATGCACTGTACTCTGTGCACGTAAGGCGTGGCATACGAGGGCTGAAAGTAGTTATTTTGCACCGTAGGACCTTTTTTTTTAACGCACTGCTTTTGCATATGAAATTTTTGATCACAGAAACACCATAGATCCTTACTTATTTTTTACAGTAAAATCTCTGATTAGAAATTTCTGGAAAGAATTGGAAAAAAGAATTACCTACAACAACAAAGAATAGTCCTTAGGTGTTACTCTATTGACACGGTAGCATTCACCTCCCCTAGCATCGCTGCTCAGTGATCAAATCCGTCGACGTCGCTGTTCAGCTCTGACCAAGGTATTCCACTTTATTAAAAGAAATTGTTGTTTGGTACCCTTACTGAATCACCAGAGAGTTCTTCATAAAGAAATGAAGCATTCATATTTCACGTTGTTTCACAGGCAGGTAGTTCCCATCTCGCTGCTAAAATTTTCTCATGAACGTTGTTCCACCAACCTCAGATTAAGATGGTCGACAACGGCTGAAGATAGGTTGTGGGCTGCTACGATTGCTTCGTTCTTCAGTTTTTCTGGAATAATCTCTTAATATAATAGGAAAAAGGAAACTCGATATGCACAATTTTTTCTTCTTTATTTCTTTTTATACGATCCATCTTCAATCTACTGTGCAGATCCCAGCAATTCCCACATTCGGTTCCTTTCCTCGAATCCAACGTCCACGAAAATCCTCAAAATTTTATGTGCGACTACAGCTGCTGCTTGAAGGTTTTCATTTAATCTTAATGCTGTAGAATGGTGGTCAAGTCGATACTTGTTGGAGTCCTGATATAACCTAGCAGGAGCATTCCCAGTTGGATTGCACAGAGTTCTTCCCGAACAAGTCTTGCACCAATTTCCCAATCCGGAGGGATGAGAGACTTGGTGGGCCTGCAGCAGGATCGAACTAGCATCCTGTTCATGACGACCAGCATCACTACCATATGTGTACAATATCATCGAAGATAATAAAAGTCATCAACTATACATGCCACCAACCCTGTTCTTCTTTGCGCAGCACTTGTCTTTGTTGATGTTCCTTTAACATCGCAGAAAGTGACATTTCGTCAAGACAGACAATTCCGTGGTACTGAAAACATATCTGTTAAGAGTGCACTACAGATTGAGTAGTTACTAAGAGATATCACGGCAATAGAAATCGTCATTTAATGGACAACAATGGTAACAACGACAGCAACAACGACAGCGACAACGACAGCAACAACAACCACAGGAGAAACGACAACAACTGTTACTACAACACCAACAAAACAATCTAATGTCGCGAACAGAAGACTGCATTGTCCATGTTATAAAGTAGTAAATAAGCCATGTCAAATCTATACGAACATTGGTCACAAAAGTGTTAAAGAAACTCGAAAAGCTGCTGATGAACACAACAAGCTCTCCATAAAAAACCGAATGTTGTCAAATCGACCGCCATCGCGTCACGGTTTTCAACTCGGAACGGACAGATTTTCTTTCCTAAAGGTGCAATAACCGAAACCTAGCGACCTAAAGAACCTAGAAAACCATACTTTACCAGAAAAGAGTAGAGTAATCTTCAAAAAACGAGGTAACCGAAAAAAGTCGTCGCATTCTGTGCCCCTACCATCGCCACCAGCAAGTTAACATCATCGTTGGCACCAGTTGCATATCGTCAGGATCATCTCGCCCTTTGTTAATCTACCTATATCAAGCAAAATTTACTCATTAGAGCGGATACTGATGGATAATCATAACAAGGTGAAGCCGCTAGACAATCGCAAACATTTTCTTAGAGACACTGTCACTGGAAAATACAATTGAAACGCCTGGAGAACTTTAAAATCACAAATTCAAAACATTTCCCAACGGTTTACCGCCTCATCTTGTTCCTGAATGTCAGGCTGCAATGTACCCCAATCCGGCGTTTCAATCAGGAAGCCCAGCTGAGGGTAAACCAGTACCAGGATCCACCACCGTCCTGATAGCAAACTAGGCGCATGGTAGCAATCTTCCTCTGAACCACAAGGGCGGAGACTGCCTATGGTGGCGACGACCTGGGGCAGACTTTGGTTAAGTTAACCACGGGACTCCATGGAACCACAATGGCTGAACCAGCAAAACACCGAAACAACGGAAGTGAAGATGGGTCATCCAAGTAAGTAAGTGAAAACAAATTTCAAGGAAAATCATTTGTAAAAGACGGATCATAAGTAATATAGTAAAATGAGAGTACCAGGATAACAAAATCGGGTTCTATAGCGGACTTTCGAGTCGTCTTAGCTAGTACTTCCCCACTTAAGGTGACCAATAAGGGGAGACTTGGAAGTAGCTTAGCTTTCAGTAGCTTTTGTTACGATCCATTCTGAGTGATGCGACCATAACAAATCAGATAGATATTGATCGACAGGACAAATTTGATTGATTGTTCCGTCTCACATCTTATACTTTACACAATTTAGCATGGTATTTTTCTGGAACATCTTGTCGTTTTTCCTGAAAAAACGGAAATATTTCCTGACATGGTGACTGTAGAGCTTGTCTTAAGAGAGTAAAACCTTTGCGAATGAAGTCGTTGATTCGATCGTCTGAGCTCAAGGTCTCCGTACTTAGTGCATTCTCCGTTTAATTCTGAATACAAAACAAACTCTAATAACGATTATCAGAATGACACGAAATAAATTTGTAAACAGAAAATGTACCTCATCAAAATTGAGGACGCGGCGCGACCGCATCGCAAGTGACGATGTTCAGATTCATGACAATCGGTGTATTCACAAGGGCCAAATTCCTTGGAAAGTTGTTTTGTGTTTCCAATTTTTGCTGTTTACTCTTTACTTTTGTACTCTGAATGTCGACGAGTCAAAGAGAGAGTTCACGTTTATACTGGTTCTACACAGTTATGTTTTTAAGCTCTTTTTTTGTTTTTCTTTCTCTCTTTTTCTCTCTTTCCTCACCTTTTTTCCTCCTTTTTTTGTTCTTTGCATTAAAGTGTAATACATTTTGGCATACTCTAACTACTACATGTCTTCATTTTGTCTGGCAAACTTTTGTATACTGTATTTCTCTTGCTCTCCATTGAAATAAGGGTCTGGAAGTTACAACCTTTATTATTTCTAGCAATGAGTTTGGGACCTCGATCCCTTTTAATGAAGGAGTTTGCCAGTATTTTCATCAGTTTTCGGGGAATGAGGAAATACCCCTTTCCTGTGACCTTTGAGAGTGAGTCCATTTTCATTGAATCGACTCACCAACGTATTGATGATGCAGCATAACTTTTACAGACGTAAATTTTCCTCCCAGTGGAGAGTACAAGTTGCCTAAAATGCCATCTGAGCCATCTTACGATCCGGAGAAGGGTGAGGCAAAGTTAGTCATGGGAATAATCCTTTTTGATGCACGAAGATTCTTACAACGAATACATTTTAGGTCGTACTTACATCTATAACTTGTCTCTTTTTAGATATAAAACCACAAAACGAATGATTGAGGCTCGTGGTGTAGAGGAAGTTCATACGGATCTGATTCATCAACAGTTTGGCCTTGCCGCTGTATCAGGTGGTTTCATATCAGCTGATGACTTCAAGTTTATTCAGGTAATCTGTTGTTTAGGAATTAATATGGCCTTGATGATAGCTTTATAAATAAGAGGCGCTGGATAGTACAGTGTTCGTGGTGTTGGTCGTCACGAACAAACACTCTCTTGGTTCGTTTCCACACCAGGATCACAACGCCTGTCATCCCTCTGGGGTCGAAAAATTGGTACAGGACTATTTCGGGATAAAGGCACTCTCTGGAATCCAATGGGAACGCTCAAGCCGGGATATTTCACAACTCGACCAGCATTCTACGACATATGAAACGAAAATCGTCAAGCAACAGCCGAAGCCACACATGTAAAATTGGAAGATTTTAGTGGATGATGGGTGCGAGGATACGACGCGCTGGTATCTGCACAGTGGGTATGAAGACGGGTCGTACAAAACAGAACAAGAAAAAATTGTAAATGAGTATGAGGTAGCAGTTGGCAGTTACCTACAAATTAACTCAAGAGCTATAACGTTTTTTGTTTTACATTGTTTAAGACTTGCGTTAATGCTATCTCCTTGCGAATGATCTTTTTCTGTTCTCAGATGTTCTTGTCCGTCATCTCTAAGGTGTAAATACTGTTCTACTCAGTATACTTGCTACGATTTCGAGTTAGAACTACTTGTCGTGGTGTTAATATAGCCGACAGTGTTGTGGACAAATCCTGACTTTTGTTTTGAGCTTTAGTTCTTGAAATCAGCTGAAGAAATATTGATTGTGACGTTTTAAGGAACGCGTCAACAAGAACCTTCTCGATAAACAGTTCGCTATTTGGCGTGTCGATCCTCCATGGCTACCTAGAACAAAGAAGGCGCAAGGTAAAAGTTAAGTCCGTCACGTCTGTTATTCATATATGTGCTTTATCGCCCACTTAGGTACTCGTCTCGGTGGTGGCAAAGGAAGTATTCATCATTATGTGACACCGGTTAAAGCAAAGCGGATTATTCTAGAAGTTGGAGGTCATATTACAGAAATAGAGGTTGCTTATACTTCACTAGTTCTTTTTTTGTTCTATATTGTCTTTTACCTTACTTTCTGTTGCTTTATTCATTAATAATTGAACTTATCTTTACTTACTGTTCGATTTTGTTAGAAATAATACTATTATAATATCATTAACACACCTGCTAGAAAGGCGAAACGAAAGAGTCGCATGGTGCATGTTGCATGGTGAACGCGTAGGCTTCCGGAAAGGGTAATAGCGTGTGCGTTCCCCACTGCAGACATCAGCGGTCCGGAGTTTCGCAAAATATCTCAGCATCATTAAGGAACGGTATTATTTCACTACCACTCTGGTGTTTTTCTTCAGACCAGCTTCATTTTCATTTTTCCTTTTTTTGACTGTAAGGCCTTTTCATCATTAAGATGAGTCAGACCAGTGGTTTTTGTTTAGGCTCAGTCATTTTTGCTCTACCTTTGTGAACGATTCTCGTTTCCTGTGGAATTCGTGAGTGAGCAGATCCTCTGTGAACGACGGGCTCTTGAGAAAGAAATCATGGAGCACAACCAGAATCCGTTCAATTGGGATCGTGTTATTAAATATAATATGCAGAATTGCTGTAGTTGGCTTTCTTACTATGATATCAAATGGAAAGGGAAGTATCGGTAGTTATGACATGTCACATATGGTTTTCGTTGTTTTGTTGGATCTAGCATGTTTTTTCCTTTATTTTCAGTACTTTTAATGAATGACTTATAAGTCGTTGTGTGTTCAACTTTAAAGTTCAACGTCGAATATCGATTTTTGCCTCAGAACCTTTGTTCAAAGCGTTTGATTTCTGATGGCTGATGATTGATTTCTAATTGAGTTTAAGTCAAGCCAAGCACAGTGTTTAATCGTTACTGAGACAAATTCGAATAGTTTTCAATTTTGACTCTTGATAGGGGTAATTTTCGCCCATGTAGTCGAGCGGAGTTGTTGTGTAAGTGTTGTTTCGTGTGGTTTCTCTTTCCTTATGATAAGAAGTAAGATAGTACTAGGTCCGTATTAAGTAAGGTGGTTTTTCATATCTACTTCGTCGAATTTTTGAACGTTGAATAGCTATGAATAGTGAAAATTTGCACTTCTCCGGGATCGAGTCCTGTCCACTTGGAGGAAAGTAGTAAACAACCAGGTGTCAAACTTTATTCTTAGGATTTCCCCTCTCATTTGAGCAGGTTTTAGTCAGGGTCTGGTAAAACAAATGCCGCAAGACAAGCATGTCGGAAGTACTATGCATATGGAATCTCAAACGGAAATAGTGTACCCAATGAACTGGTTATGTGGGTTTCCTAAGGTAAATCGAGTAGAACTTTAGGAAATACCTACACCCTAATTCTGCTTTTGATGTTGTTGTGAATATTATGTGATCGGCTGGAAACGAGTGGTTGATTTCGTTACTGTGGTCCATTTCATGGTACATTTGCCATTATCCAATCCAGACAATGGCGTATGGGGACGATGAGATCTTCTCATTATCTTTCCGAATATTCGTATTCATCATAGCTGGTTTACCTTTGTCGGCTCTCATTATCTGTGTGCTCTGTTCAGTTGTTCTACATTATGAGGCTGCGACAAGAACACATTGTGCAGTGGAGAATTGGTATGTCTTTTTAAAGACTAATATTAGTGGAAGGACTCCTCCTAACGGTTTACCGCCTCATCGTGGCTGGGAGGTGTTCCTGGATGAAAGCCTGCTGATTACAGCGCGGGGATTCATTCCCCCGGAGGGTATCCCAAGCTGAGAAAGAGTCCGATGTTTCCATCAGGAAGCCCAGCTAAGAGTAAACCATTACTAGGATCCAACCTTCATCCGTTTGTCATGCCTCGATTGTCACCGTCAAGGTATCAAACAGATCCCATGGTGGATAATCTCCCCCTGATCCACAGCCCGTGGTGGTTACGACCTAGGGCAGAGTTTGGCTAGGCTGACATCAGAATTACAGGGAACCAAACTAGCTAAACCAGGAAAACTCCGAAAAAGTGGAAATTATGTTGAGGCCCACACCATTAGTGAGGACGGACCAACCAAGTATCCAAGTGTTCAAATAGTGGAAGCACTATACCTAATGTTCGTGGTTCCATTTTAAGCATCAGCCTTTATCCGTCTGTCATGCTTCGATTATTTCAGGCTAAATGTAAGCGTGCTGGTTTCTCTCAGAGTCTTTTGAACAAAACCGTCTTATATCTATGCGTTTTTTGCTATGTTGAGCTAATGCTAATATGAATATGTTGAAAACGAAGAGGATGTAATCAAATTCATATAAAAGAGACTTTAACAGGCGCAAAACGTGCAGTAGAATATATCAGTGGAACTAAAACTTAATAATTAAATATATCTAGAAGTACTATGGCTTTGTTACCTTTAAAATGTTGGTTGTTAAGGACAGTGTAAATAAGGTTCACGTTTCACGATAGAATGCTAATAATCAGATACATGGATGGGCCGTCTTCACTATTTGTGCGTTCTAATTTCTATTTTTTTTTTTTGGAGTTTTGCTGGTTTAGCTATTGTAGTCCCTTGTGTCCCGAGGTTAGCCAGGCCAAAGTGTGCCACAGGTCGTCACCACCGCAGGCAGTTGCCGCCCTTGTGGATAAGAGGGAGATTTTTTACCGTGCGACTAGCTTGACACCAGGACGATGGTTGACCCTGCTATAGGTTTACTCTTAGCTGGGCTTCCTAATGGAAACATCGAACTCTTTCTCAGTTTGGGAGACCCTGGCGGTGGATGAATCACGTGCTGTATATCGCAACCCGACACCCAGGAATATCTCCGAGTGACGATGAGGCGGTAAGCCGTTATGAAGCAAGATAAAATAACACACGAAAAATGTGTGAGTTGATTTCCATGACTAAAGAGAACATTCTCACATTTTTATCGGAATTTTGGAGGGGGCAGTGGTTGGAGGTGCCACTACGACGCCCACGGGGAATCGATCCCCGCGCCATGGCCTACCATGTCTTCCATCCCTCCGGGGTCGGCAAATTAGTATCAAATTTGTCTGGAAGGATAGCAGCACCGGCGCGGTAGGCCACCGCGAGACATTGCAAAGGCCAGATGTGTATTCAATCACTTCCACTTAATGAACTCGAATACATGGCGCATCCCTAGGGATTGATCAACGCCGAGAACTTTCTCCTTTATATCGGCCTTTTTTGACATGATTTCGATAGTTTTCAGGTTGCCATCGATTTCCGCTGCTGTTTCAAGTTATGCACCTGAGATATATATTTGGCGAATGTTTATCGCTGTACATGGTGGACCGCGTTTATTTGTCGCCTTTGCATTCAGGTATGTTACTACCACTAGGTTTACGGCAATCGCTTTGTTGAAATAGTGCATGGAATAGTTAGTTTGCATTGGTACTCCTTTTTATATGGATTCCTTCCTGTACTTCGGGATAAGATAGCACCGTTGAGGCGAAAAGAGTTGCTGAGAGAATTGCAGATCGAGGGTCTCAATTGTGCCGTTCATAACACTTGTGCCCCAGGTAACGGTAATCATGGTTCAGTCTGGCCTGAGGTCCCAGTTTTGCCAATACCTGACCATCTTTGCGAGAGTGAGGAGTATCTAATCTGCATTTTCTGGATTTCCACTCGTATTTAGGAATTATCTTTTATTTTTAATGGATTTCTTCTTTTGCTTCAGGAACTATCTTCTGTTTTCACCACTGCGACCTCTGTCAGGTGCGCGCGCGTTTAGGATATTGTGCCGAATAGCGTGTACTTTGAATATTTTGGAAAACATGTTACTCCTAGGACTAACCACAATCTCATCCGTAGAGAATCATGGTAAGGATTCGTCTATCGCTTCGTTTGCATCCTGCCTTTTTCCTATGTAACACCAGGTTTTCTGTTACACTGTGCAATCTTTCTTTAGTGCTTCACAAGTTATGTTTTACTGCCTTTGCCGCTACTGCTACGACGTATATGTTGCTCAGCACATGGCTTTTTGACTATTCAGGTCGTCGAAGAGCTACAAATCTGGTATTATTTTCATTTTTAGTGCCACTTTAGATTCTCTTAGCACGGTCTTTTTCTTGTCAGGACACATTCTTACAGCACTGGACAATTGATGATTTCTTTTCCAGGGTGAACGTTCGTATGAATATAAAATCTTAGCCTGTTTTATTTCGATCGTCTCTTTACTTCTTGCAATGTATCTCTACTGGAGGCACAATGCTTATTGTGAGCCAGGAGTGTACACGATGTTCGCATTAGCTGAATATTGTATTGTACTTTCAAATATTGCCTTTCACTCGACGCTGTACTACGACTTTCATGGAAAAAGTGTTATTCTATCGTCTACTGTTGGGATAACAGCAGGAGGCTACAGCCTTCTGCCGACTGTCATTGAAAAGGACACTTAGCGGTCGATATATTTGCACCACAGTGGGAATGGGCCATTAAATCCTTGTCCAAGTAACTTTTGATGTAGTTTTTGTGGTCATAATTTCAAGAAAACAATTATGACCGTAGATCTGCCACCGAATTGTTTTTCCTCCTTTCTGTTTTCCGCCATTTTGTGTTCGTGTTCATCAGGAAGTTGAGGATAATATCTTTGCAGAGACTCCATCTGAAACATCACTTATAAATAGTGTCATTCCTCATTTTTCTTGTTTCACTAAGTAGAGCCTTTCAGAGTGAGATGACAGATAGATAGACTTTTTTATTCTAAATTGCTGCGATTCGAGGTAGATTACCCAAGTTTTACGACTATGTAGACTATATCTGTTGAGCATTTTTTTAAATGGTGGTGTCTATATTCCGTTTCTTTGTCTTCTTAATAATTTAGTGCTGTTTTTTGCTTGTTGCTCTTACTTGAGGAGTAAATGCTGTATCTATTTTTTAAATAATTTTGTTTCTTGTTTGAGCTTGAATAATTATTACTCCAAGATCCTTTTACA
Source organism: Angiostrongylus cantonensis (assembly GCA_009735665.1). Lineage (NCBI taxonomy): Eukaryota > Metazoa > Nematoda > Chromadorea > Rhabditida > Metastrongylidae > Angiostrongylus > Angiostrongylus cantonensis. Next base: position 758,082 of record MQTX01000082.1, on the reverse strand, counting down.
AATCTAGACTTAATTCAGTATTATTCCTGATCAAGGCATTGCGAACTTTCAGTTTCTTGTCTCGTAGTGTAGTATGTGTCACTAATAGCCCTGTTGTTTCCAATGGTTTCACTGAACTTTTTCCATTAAGTTCCATCACTTCTGCGCATTTGTTGGTTTTACAACGGTTTTCAGTTGTATCTGTGATAAGGTTACTCGTTGACCTGCGTCTTCTCTTTTTTTCATTATTCGGGGTAATTGTGCAGTTTGTTGCTAATACTTTTTCTATATTGAGATATTTATCTTCTTCAGATATTGATAACTATAAATATGTTATGTGAAGAGTTCTCACAGTATAGGTTAGCCATTTGCTTTGAAAGGATTATGGTAAGCTCATAAAGACTTCGTAGTAAAAGTACACAGTTGTGATTTGTAATCTTCGTTTCTCTGCTGTACAGTTCAATACGCTAAATACCTTCGGCTTGATTTTTAAAGTTGTTGTCAAGAAGCAGAATGTCTTTAGATGGTGTTCTTCACTTGTGATCATTGTGGAGAGTCACTGAAGAAGAATCAGGTAATTCCTTCTTTATGTTGTATTGCTTGCAACATAGATTATTAAGACATTCGCAACTATTCTAGTGAAATGCAACTACAGTGATGCTGAGATATTTGCAAAACTCCGGATCATAGGTGTCTGCGGTGGGGAACGAAGGCGCAATTACCCTTTTCGGGTGCTAACGCGACCACCACCACACCATGCGCATTCTTCGTATCGTCTCTGTCAGCCAGTTTTCTGTTCACCGGTACTCTCAGCAATCACCCGTCAACGGAATCGATCTACGGCGCACAAATCGGTGTTGGACCCAGTTAAATTTTAGTACACAATAAACAGAAATTAACATTGTAGTTTCAACTACAACCCTAGCTTAATTATGTCCAATGCCGATTTGTGCTTCCCAGATTAATTCCGTTGATGGGTGACTACTAATGGCACTGGTAGATAAGTTGAAAAAAAGGCGAAACGAAGGACCTTCATGGTATGTTGGTGGATTCGTTAGCCCTGGAAATGGTGATAGCGTGTTCGATCTCCGTTGCAGATAACTGCGATCTGGAGTCTTGCAAATATCTCACCATCTTTGAGGTTCAATTTCGCATAATACGCTGCTGTGTAAAACTGTAGTAGGCAGTAAATAACTGAGTTAGCACTATGTCAAGTCTTGCGTGGTGGACGCTGGAACTAGTTTTGTGCACCATGTTTTGTGCATTAGACAAAATCCGTGAGATCTGTGGCACTATGGATCATACTCCGGCCAATTTTTACTTTAAAATTTGATTTTTTTAAAATGTATATTTTCGCTCATTTCTGATGCTTTCTATGTTCTATATATCGCCAACTCTACTTACCGTACCACGCACCGTATTCTTCCTCGAAATTGTTAGCTCTGGCAAAAATCTCGACCAGGGTTCAAAGACGACGCCATTACCCTTTTGTGGAGAATTTTACAACATGTATTGACGCGCCTTCGTTTTCTCTCTCATCTTATATTCCAATCCATATTTGACCACAAAAGGGAGCTTGTAGTTTTCCTGAAAGCACACTGAAAGCAATGAGAGCCCACACAGTATGATTGCATGGGAAAATCGTAGTGTTCTCCTCACTACGAATAGTCTCTTTGGAAGGTGGTGGAATAGTAGCGCTCTCAACAGGAATTGTGCCGCTACCAGACAAGCAGATTCGTCGGAAAATCAGTTTTTGCGTATTATTAGGTGTATAAACTCGCTTTTCACGGATCACATGCGGACGAAAATATAAGTTGGATAGGTGGTTGACTACGTTAGCATCAACACTCTGCCAGCATTCGGAATGGAAATGGATTGATACTGGTGCAATCTGCTCCTCATCTCTACTTACGTGTTGATGTCGATGCACATGCACACGCATAATAAGTAGTGTAGGTATCATGTTAACTTTTTATTTGCTGCCTACTGCAATTTTTAACTGCAGAATATTATTTGAAGTACAACCATAATGATGCTAAGAACTTTGCAAAACTCCGGACCGCAGGTGTCCACGGTGGGGAACGAATGAGCTGTTACCCTTTCCGGGAGTAGGTAGTATGTTTTTTCTTATAGGGGCATAAACAGTGAATATGAAGTCACCGTGATGTTGTTTATTTTGATTCATCGTTACTAGACGATTTTCTTGCATTGAACCCAAATCATTCGTGTGCTTAGATCGTAAAAGCTTCTGTGGAGAAGATTGTGTCATGTTTTCAGGTAGAGAAACATACCTATAGATGTCGTTCTCAAAGTTATAGCTGCATTGATTGCCAAGTTTCTTTCACGTGAGTTCATTAGGTATTTCTCCAGCCAGTTCTTGCTATGATTATTTGTCGCTCCATCTTCAAGGCTGCATCTGTTGTAACTTTTTTTTTAAAGTGTTTACTAATGATGGGATAAAGAATGAAGGATGAACCTGTTGGAGTCGATCAATTCCTGAGGATATGTAATGCATTCGACTTTACCAAGTGTCGTTAGAGGTGACTGAATGCATATCTGGCCTGTACTGTGATTCAGGGTGTTCTACCGACGTATAGAGTCAGTGCTGCTATCCTTCCAGACAAATCTTGTACCAATTCGCCGACCCCAGAGGGATAGAAGCTTGGTGAGCTTGTGGCGCAGGATCGAGCCTATATGTATTGCAGGGAATCTTTACCCACTGAGCTACATGCAGTCTTAATGCTGGAATATAATACAGCTTTGTTGCTATCGCTGAAGTTTTCTTCCTTCACCTGTATCATTTGTCGTCTCGTTGAATGTCAGGTGCCTCAAACAGACGCCAGTAAATCTTCCATTTCCCTCTGTCACCTACAAGAGTAGCCGAATGGGTTCTGCTCGCTCTAGGCACTCGTTGAGCATCATAGCTTCCTTTTAGATTTTTCGTGGAGAACTCTGATCATCGAGTCGGTGGTCTTTCCACCCGTCCGAATTTTTCTTCCTTACCCTAGATAAAGTAGTTTTTTTAAAAATTAGTACAATATGGCCTTTTGTTTTGAAGCTTAAATCATTGTTTGTTGTCTTGCTTGATATAATAAATTATCTTCTGTCTTACTTTATTACGTTTTCAGACCTCATACGTATCAAAAACATGTGAAATGCTTGAGCGAAAGCCAGAAATATGGATCGAAGAATTATGTGCAGAAAGAAGCAAAGGTACATAAATTTGTCGTTATTCGTTTCGTACCTCTCGTACATTCCTCCCAAGTGTTTACCGCCTCTTCGTGGCTGGGTGTCCCTGGGTGTGAGGCTGTACTCTAGAGCGAGGAATCATCGCCCAGCGGGATCTCCCAAACTGAGAAGGAATCCGACGTTTCCATTAGGAAGCCCACATAAGACTAAACCAACATTAGGATCCATCACCTTCCTGGTATTAAACTAGTCGCATGATGGCAAATCTCCCTCTGATCCACAAGGGCAGCGACTACTTGTGATGGTGACGACCTGGGGCAGATATTAGCCAGGCTGACCTTGGGAATTTAGAGGACCACCAATCAGCAAAACTCCGAAAAATGGAAACTGTGCTATGGTCCGCACAACCAGTGATGACGAGCCATCCAAGTAACCGAGTACATTTATTTATGGTGCGTAAAGACCCGTTCGGAGCAAACTAATCTAAAGAGGTTTCAGGGCGAAGTAAAACAAAATGCATGGTGTGAGCAAGTGCAGCGTGCCATTGAATACGTCACGGAGCCACTATTAAAAGAATTGTTGCAGAATATTCAGGGATACAACAATATTCCCCGGAAGGTTCATTTACTTATCACTGGTGGTACATTTTGCTTATGAAACAACCGTTCAGGAGGCAAAGTTCATAAATTTTCTCACGAATTCATGTCGTATTCGAGATATCAAACTCTGTAAAATGGCTTGGGCTGCTATATCTGCTGAGGCTTTAAAACTAAAAGAAGAAGGGGAAGTGAAAAAAGTGAACGGAGAAGGACATAAAATATCGGTATCTATCTTCTACATCTGTTCTTAGATTTAAGGACATGAGTAGCTGGTGTTATGTAGTGCTGTGGTTATAACTGAACTTATCTGTACAGGTGGAGAGTGCTTGTGCTTCATCTGACATTATCGAAGAGAATGGAACAGTTGAGGCCAACAACCATGAGGTACTGTTTTGTGTGTCCAAAGTGTCAAAATGTTTCTCACAGTGATGTTCCTGTCACTTTTGCTTTTTGCTCAAGATCTCTAACTAGTCAATTTTTCTAGTGAGCACCTAGATTACCTTAGTGATCACTTAGATTACTTCAGTGATCGTAGATTGCGCTTTAGTGACAAATCTTCTAGTTTTTACTGATTACTAACACCGTAGTTGATTCTTAAATGCAAATATCGTACACTTTTTTAAGGACACCTTGTCATCTGTTTCTTTCAAATGGAAATCTACAATAAAAAGGAAACTGCGTGAAGCTGGCGGTGAAATGAAGGTGTGAACTTTCTGTCTTCATTGTATGTTATTCTTAGCAAAAGCAATTTAAGAGAAATAGCGAAGAGAACATTCATAAAATACAACTACAATGATACTGAGGTATTCGCAAAACTTGAACCCTGAGCCATACCAAACCACGATTAACCTATCCGAGATTCGCCCTTTCTTTCAGATAGTTTTCTACCTAACTCTGCCATCAGCCATCATAAATCCGACTAACGGCTGGTTGCTGATGGCACTAGTAGATAGAAAACTAGGTAAGAGAAAGGCATAGCGAATGACACGCATGGTGCGGTGGTGAACGCGTTATCTCCCGGAAAGGTTAATAGCGAGTTCGGTCATCACCACGCACCTGCGGTCCGGAGTTTTGCAAATATCTCAGCGCTGTTTTGGTTGTCTATCTTTAGTTTCTCTTCCTCTCTTCTTTCTCGCTACATCTTTTCCTGAAAAACTTCCTCGAATATTTATTGTATTCATGCTTGCTTAATTCTTCTTGCTGTCTCTATGAATATCTATTATTAATGCCTTTTCGCCTTTTTTGCTGAAAAATATCTGCTGCTAACTTTACTATACTACTGTTATGTTTAACCTTTTATTTACTACCTATTACTTCTTGGTTATTTCATCTGTAATTGTTTTTCTGCTAATTTTTACCGCAATTTTTCAGGTGAAGAGATTGCGAAGTGCAGTTTTAGATGCTTACAGAGAAACATTTGGTGTTCAACAAGAAACCGAAGATATTGAAAATTTATTTAGAGCAAAACTCGCTAAATGCAAAGTGATAGTCTGTGGAAAACGGGTCTCACTTCCTTCTTGATTTAGCACAGGTTACAAAAATTGGCATTGTTATTTCTTCCCGACACTGTTCTCGATTCAGCTAACACTTTCCTAACGATTATCTTCTTTTGTTGTTGTTGTTGATCCAGTGACTTGTTGCATGTTGGACGTATTGTACTGTTTTGTTAACGATTGGTAAGTTTCATGCAAGAAGTAACCAATTCACACCGATTCTTGTATGATTGCCAGAAGTATTAAATCTTCATTTACTGTGGTGTTGTGCATCCTAAATCTCTTAACGTGATGATAGGCTGCAATTGATAAGCAGTTTATTTTTTTTCAGAAAACCATTGCTCCACCTCCTTAGGATGTTGCATATGTCAAGTAGCGGTAGAAAATACTGGCCTTCGTGCTATGTTTTTAGATTTTTTCTTTGACATAAGTTTGCAAATGGTCCTTGTCGAAAGTGTTGTGAATGGATGGTGAATTTTACCGTTTGAATAGCTTTTCAACACTGGGATCAAAGTTAGTAAGTGGAAGATTTGGGAGTCTCATACATCATCCATTTGAACGAGGAACTCGTTTACGGTATTGGTTGTGGGTTATGGAGACTTGTTGAGACTAGAGAAACGGCATTCGGATTCTGGTATTATGCGGAATCATCGATAAGGAACGGGATACAGTTTGGTACCGTTTTGCATTTCACCGGTGCGTTGCTTGTCTGAGCATAGACATTAGGGAGAAAAAAGATTTCCCAAGAAGTTGACAGTTCTGCTAGTTGAGCGAACTGTTGCGTTACTTACTTCTTGTTCTTGTTGCCTCTTCTGTTACCTACCTTACCGGTCATTTCACTAATTACAGGACTCGTTACAATCATAGAAGTACCATAATCGTAAACGAAGTAACTCCTTTCCATTTGAAAACGGTCGACGAATGCCTATGATGAAAGTATTGGAAATCCTTATCACGACTCCTCAGGAAGTGGAAAGAAAGCTACACTCTGCTATCATTCACCTAGTCATCGAGAGAAAACAGGTTATCAAACAGAAAGGGATTTCCTAGACGATCTTCCCCGACCTCCATATGTACTTCAACAAGAGATGTTCACTGGAAATGAGTTCCATGAAGAAGGTTTACTCCTTTATGTGATCATAAAACTGTCTCACAATTGACATTTGACATTACGTTGTTGTAAAAAAAAAGTTGTGTCCCTCAGATTTAAGCTGATGGTATCTCATCGTAGAGACGAGAAAATATTACAGTTTTAGACTTGTGGTCAACATGTCTTCTCCATGAGCCTAAAAATCTTGTCTGTTTTTTATTTACTCTAAGTGATCTTTTAGGATACTTCGTAAAGTACTTTGAGTTAACGATTGGAGAGTCGATATGGAGCATCTTAAGAACAATAGCTAAGTGAAGTTCGTGATCATCGTGAGTCTATGCGAGATCGATATTAAACATCAGCGTTATTGATTGATTAGCAGATCATGCTTGGAACCGCCACAGATGGGATCATTCTGTATCTTCATGTCCTCCGTCTCTACCTCACTCGGCACATCAATGATGGCCATTTGTCGTATTTCTAATATCAATCTCATGCAAAATGATTAATCTAAAGGGAATCATTGACCATCGAAGACCGTCTTTTCATAGATTTCATGTATTATTTCATCCCTTGTTCGCATGTCCACTTATTCGATATTGATTTGTGGTTCGTTCGTCTTTTGTTTTGCTTCACCCATCCTCTATTTCCTTTTACTATTTGTTCCAAAGATAGCCTTGTGGATCTCAAAGGGCGAGTTTACTACTTTGGCGCTACTTTTCTTCCAGAGCAGTGACGACTCTTCGCACAGATTTACACTTAGTTGGGGTTTTGGAGGGAAATATTGGTTACAACCACCATAATTCTACCCTGGATGTTCATAGTTCTTATGAACCAATTTTTAAGCAGACCACCACATTCGAGTCCAAACGACAAATTTTCCACTAGACGGTAGTTGATCGGCCATGCAGTGCGTTTCGAAAGTCGGTAGATGCAATCGGAAGCTGTTTTATTCTTCCTAAAATAACTCACAGCTTTGACTTGATCCACAGGGTGATGCCATCCCTAAATGCAAGCAAATCATCTCATTACTGCGACAATTTGCCATTAGGAGATTGATATCGCTGCTTAAGTGCTCTTAATGGTCTTAATATAATTCCGATCAGAGTGGTCTTTTGACCCTTTGACAAGTTTTCTTCTTATTGGAACTCTTAGTCGGTCATGCTGTGGCGTTCGCACACTTCACCACAAGCAGTGTTTCTCTCGTTCGTAGAAGCATTCATTTCTTTACGATTGCGTTTTTCTAACGGCCGTACCATTCTAATTCTTAACGCTTCTGTGCTTCTAACGAAGTTTCTTAATTAACATGTGGGGCTCATATGACTAAGTAATCATGTATGAGGAATAAACTGCGGACTGATATTGTTGCTGGGCATTCAGGAACACTCCTTAGTAATATCGGGTTGAGGTCACAAACCATCATAATAGCTCAAAGAGGTAAAACTCTCGGATTTGATCAATCTCTGAGGGATGCGTCATGTGTTCAATCTCATTAACTACCGTTGAAGGTGATTGAATGCATATCTGGTCTTTACAATGACTCGCGGTGGACTACCGATGTATCAATCCAGTGCTGCTATCCTCCTGGACAAGTTTGGTACCAATCTATCCATCCCGGAAGGATGGAATGTTTAGTGAACCTTGCACGCAGAGATCGATCCCATGTGTATTGCAGGGCGCCTCTTACCACTGCGCTAGACGCGCCCCACATAAATATGGTACGAAATTGTGTATTAGATACACTTCCATCCATATCAATCCTTAGAGCAGCTGTTATAATTCTTTATACACGATATGATAGATGACCAGATAAAGCGTTATTTGTTAGGCTCAAACTGTAAATGCTCAGTAAATGACTTGTAATTTATTAATGGCATCGAAGTTCCTTCACCAACGCAGCTACATTCGTGGTCCTTGGTTTGATTCTACGCACAAATCTAGCCACGTATCATCCCCCTCCTCCTTCCTTTCGCCTCATATTGGCAGAATTGGTACCAGACTTTTTTGGGAGAATTAGAAGCACGTACTTCACAATTAATACAATCAAAGTCCAACGTAGGTAGACGTAGCGCAGTGATTAGTGGTGCCGTCGATCAGGAAACAAAAGCGCTGGTTCAACTCCCTTCCCAACGGTTGCCTCCAATCCACATTGTAATGCCTTAGCCCGGCTATGTCCAAAATTTCAAGGAGAATCTTCTCCGCTAAAATTCTACGTCATTAAATTTAAAAAAAGACGTAATCATTAAACAGCTGCCAGGACAAAAAGCGAGCTGTTGGAAGAGCATTGTGAACGATGAATGTGAATGAAACGAATCGAAAGCAAGTGCTAGAAGCTGCACAGCAGATGCGAAGACGTGTCATGTAAACAATAAACAGTGATAGAGTCCCTCAGAAGTCGAGATGTAATATGCATTCAATCGCTTCTAGATTACTTAACAGAAAGGTTCAGAGGTACATTGATTGCAATGCGTTTGATCCGAAAGATGATCCGAAATTATCCGAAAGTGGTGGCCTCTTTCAACTTTAAAGCAACGTTTCTTAGATTTCTAAGATCATATTAGACTTTGCTAGCTGGAAAGGAAACCATTGGACAGATTTTTACCTACATGACACAAGTTTACACATTCTACCAAGTTGAAATTCCGCTTATTGCATGGGAAAATCGTAGTGTTCTCCTCACTACGAATAGTCTCTTTGGAAGGTGGTGGAATAGTAGCGCTCTCAACAGGAATTGTGCCGCTACCAGACAAGCAGATTCGTCGGAAAATCAGTTTTTGCGTATTATTAGGTGTATAAACTCGCTTTTCACGGATCACATGCGGACGAAAATATAAGTTGGATAGGTGGTTGACTACGTTAGCATCAACACTCTGCCAGCATTCGGAATGGAAATGGATTGATACTGGTGCAATCTGCTCCTCATCTCTACTTACGTGTTGATGTCGATGCACATGCACACGCATAATAAGTAGTGTAGGTATCATGTTAACTTTTTATTTGCTGCCTACTGCAATTTTTAACTGCAGAATATTATTTGAAGTACAACCATAATGATGCTAAGAACTTTGCAAAACTCCGGACCGCAGGTGTCCACGGTGGGGAACGAATGAGCTGTTACCCTTTCCGGGAGTAGGTAGTATGTTTTTTCTTATAGGGGCATAAACAGTGAATATGAAGTCACCGTGATGTTGTTTATTTTGATTCATCGTTACTAGACGATTTTCTTGCATTGAACCCAAATCATTCGTGTGCTTAGATCGTAAAAGCTTCTGTGGAGAAGATTGTGTCATGTTTTCAGGTAGAGAAACATACCTATAGATGTCGTTCTCAAAGTTATAGCTGCATTGATTGCCAAGTTTCTTTCACGTGAGTTCATTAGGTATTTCTCCAGCCAGTTCTTGCTATGATTATTTGTCGCTCCATCTTCAAGGCTGCATCTGTTGTAACTTTTTTTTTAAAGTGTTTACTAATGATGGGATAAAGAATGAAGGATGAACCTGTTGGAGTCGATCAATTCCTGAGGATATGTAATGCATTCGACTTTACCAAGTGTCGTTAGAGGTGACTGAATGCATATCTGGCCTGTACTGTGATTCAGGGTGTTCTACCGACGTATAGAGTCAGTGCTGCTATCCTTCCAGACAAATCTTGTACCAATTCGCCGACCCCAGAGGGATAGAAGCTTGGTGAGCTTGTGGCGCAGGATCGAGCCTATATGTATTGCAGGGAATCTTTACCCACTGAGCTACATGCAGTCTTAATGCTGGAATATAATACAGCTTTGTTGCTATCGCTGAAGTTTTCTTCCTTCACCTGTATCATTTGTCGTCTCGTTGAATGTCAGGTGCCTCAAACAGACGCCAGTAAATCTTCCATTTCCCTCTGTCACCTACAAGAGTAGCCGAATGGGTTCTGCTCGCTCTAGGCACTCGTTGAGCATCATAGCTTCCTTTTAGATTTTTCGTGGAGAACTCTGATCATCGAGTCGGTGGTCTTTCCACCCGTCCGAATTTTTCTTCCTTACCCTAGATAAAGTAGTTTTTTTAAAAATTAGTACAATATGGCCTTTTGTTTTGAAGCTTAAATCATTGTTTGTTGTCTTGCTTGATATAATAAATTATCTTCTGTCTTACTTTATTACGTTTTCAGACCTCATACGTATCAAAAACATGTGAAATGCTTGAGCGAAAGCCAGAAATATGGATCGAAGAATTATGTGCAGAAAGAAGCAAAGGTACATAAATTTGTCGTTATTCGTTTCGTACCTCTCGTACATTCCTCCCAAGTGTTTACCGCCTCTTCGTGGCTGGGTGTCCCTGGGTGTGAGGCTGTACTCTAGAGCGAGGAATCATCGCCCAGCGGGATCTCCCAAACTGAGAAGGAATCCGACGTTTCCATTAGGAAGCCCACATAAGACTAAACCAACATTAGGATCCATCACCTTCCTGGTATTAAACTAGTCGCATGATGGCAAATCTCCCTCTGATCCACAAGGGCAGCGACTACTTGTGATGGTGACGACCTGGGGCAGATATTAGCCAGGCTGACCTTGGGAATTTAGAGGACCACCAATCAGCAAAACTCCGAAAAATGGAAACTGTGCTATGGTCCGCACAACCAGTGATGACGAGCCATCCAAGTAACCGAGTACATTTATTTATGGTGCGTAAAGACCCGTTCGGAGCAAACTAATCTAAAGAGGTTTCAGGGCGAAGTAAAACAAAATGCATGGTGTGAGCAAGTGCAGCGTGCCATTGAATACGTCACGGAGCCACTATTAAAAGAATTGTTGCAGAATATTCAGGGATACAACAATATTCCCCGGAAGGTTCATTTACTTATCACTGGTGGTACATTTTGCTTATGAAACAACCGTTCAGGAGGCAAAGTTCATAAATTTTCTCACGAATTCATGTCGTATTCGAGATATCAAACTCTGTAAAATGGCTTGGGCTGCTATATCTGCTGAGGCTTTAAAACTAAAAGAAGAAGGGGAAGTGAAAAAAGTGAACGGAGAAGGACATAAAATATCGGTATCTATCTTCTACATCTGTTCTTAGATTTAAGGACATGAGTAGCTGGTGTTATGTAGTGCTGTGGTTATAACTGAACTTATCTGTACAGGTGGAGAGTGCTTGTGCTTCATCTGACATTATCGAAGAGAATGGAACAGTTGAGGCCAACAACCATGAGGTACTGTTTTGTGTGTCCAAAGTGTCAAAATGTTTCTCACAGTGATGTTCCTGTCACTTTTGCTTTTTGCTCAAGATCTCTAACTAGTCAATTTTTCTAGTGAGCACCTAGATTACCTTAGTGATCACTTAGATTACTTCAGTGATCGTAGATTGCGCTTTAGTGACAAATCTTCTAGTTTTTACTGATTACTAACACCGTAGTTGATTCTTAAATGCAAATATCGTACACTTTTTTAAGGACACCTTGTCATCTGTTTCTTTCAAATGGAAATCTACAATAAAAAGGAAACTGCGTGAAGCTGGCGGTGAAATGAAGGTGTGAACTTTCTGTCTTCATTGTATGTTATTCTTAGCAAAAGCAATTTAAGAGAAATAGCGAAGAGAACATTCATAAAATACAACTACAATGATACTGAGGTATTCGCAAAACTTGAACCCTGAGCCATACCAAACCACGATTAACCTATCCGAGATTCGCCCTTTCTTTCAGATAGTTTTCTACCTAACTCTGCCATCAGCCATCATAAATCCGACTAACGGCTGGTTGCTGATGGCACTAGTAGATAGAAAACTAGGTAAGAGAAAGGCATAGCGAATGACACGCATGGTGCGGTGGTGAACGCGTTATCTCCCGGAAAGGTTAATAGCGAGTTCGGTCATCACCACGCACCTGCGGTCCGGAGTTTTGCAAATATCTCAGCGCTGTTTTGGTTGTCTATCTTTAGTTTCTCTTCCTCTCTTCTTTCTCGCTACATCTTTTCCTGAAAAACTTCCTCGAATATTTATTGTATTCATGCTTGCTTAATTCTTCTTGCTGTCTCTATGAATATCTATTATTAATGCCTTTTCGCCTTTTTTGCTGAAAAATATCTGCTGCTAACTTTACTATACTACTGTTATGTTTAACCTTTTATTTACTACCTATTACTTCTTGGTTATTTCATCTGTAATTGTTTTTCTGCTAATTTTTACCGCAATTTTTCAGGTGAAGAGATTGCGAAGTGCAGTTTTAGATGCTTACAGAGAAACATTTGGTGTTCAACAAGAAACCGAAGATATTGAAAATTTATTTAGAGCAAAACTCGCTAAATGCAAAGTGATAGTCTGTGGAAAACGGGTCTCACTTCCTTCTTGATTTAGCACAGGTTACAAAAATTGGCATTGTTATTTCTTCCCGACACTGTTCTCGATTCAGCTAACACTTTCCTAACGATTATCTTCTTTTGTTGTTGTTGTTGATCCAGTGACTTGTTGCATGTTGGACGTATTGTACTGTTTTGTTAACGATTGGTAAGTTTCATGCAAGAAGTAACCAATTCACACCGATTCTTGTATGATTGCCAGAAGTATTAAATCTTCATTTACTGTGGTGTTGTGCATCCTAAATCTCTTAACGTGATGATAGGCTGCAATTGATAAGCAGGTTATTTTTTTTCCAGAAAACCATTGCTCCACCTCCTTAGGATGTTGCATATGTCAAGTAGCGGTAGAAAATACTGGCCTTCGTGCTATGTTTTTAGATTTTTTCTTTGACATAAGTTTGCAAATGGTCCTTGTCGAAAGTGTTGTGAATGGATGGTGAATTTTACCGTTTGAATAGCTTTTCAACACTGGGATCAAAGTTAGTAAGTGGAAGATTTGGGAGTCTCATACATCATCCATTTGAACGAGGAACTCGTTTACGGTATTGGTTGTGGGTTATGGAGACTTGTTGAGACTAGAGAAACGGCATTCGGATTCTGGTATTATGCGGAATCATCGATAAGGAACGGGATACAGTTTGGTACCGTTTTGCATTTCACCGGTGCGTTGCTTGTCTGAGCATAGACATTAGGGAGAAAAAAGATTTCCCAAGAAGTTGACAGTTCTGCTAGTTGAGCGAACTGTTGCGTTACTTACTTCTTGTTCTTGTTGCCTCTTCTGTTACCTACCTTACCGGTCATTTCACTAATTACAGGACTCGTTACAATCATAGAAGTACCATAATCGTAAACGAAGTAACTCCTTTCCATTTGAAAACGGTCGACGAATGCCTATGATGAAAGTATTGGAAATCCTTATCACGACTCCTCAGGAAGTGGAAAGAAAGCTACACTCTGCTATCATTCACCTAGTCATCGAGAGAAAACAGGTTATCAAACAGAAAGGGATTTCCTAGACGATCTTCCCCGACCTCCATATGTACTTCAACAAGAGATGTTCACTGGAAATGAGTTCCATGAAGAAGGTTTACTCCTTTATGTGATCATAAAACTGTCTCACAATTGACATTTGACATTACGTTGTTGTAAAAAAAAAGTTGTGTCCCTCAGATTTAAGCTGATGGTATCTCATCGTAGAGACGAGAAAATATTACAGTTTTAGACTTGTGGTCAACATGTCTTCTCCATGAGCCTAAAAATCTTGTCTGTTTTTTATTTACTCTAAGTGATCTTTTAGGATACTTCGTAAAGTACTTTGAGTTAACGATTGGAGAGTCGATATGGAGCATCTTAAGAACAATAGCTAAGTGAAGTTCGTGATCATCGTGAGTCTATGCGAGATCGATATTAAACATCAGCGTTATTGATTGATTAGCAGATCATGCTTGGAACCGCCACAGATGGGATCATTCTGTATCTTCATGTCCTCCGTCTCTACCTCACTCGGCACATCAATGATGGCCATTTGTCGTATTTCTAATATCAATCTCATGCAAAATGATTAATCTAAAGGGAATCATTGACCATCGAAGACCGTCTTTTCATAGATTTCATGTATTATTTCATCCCTTGTTCGCATGTCCACTTATTCGATATTGATTTGTGGTTCGTTCGTCTTTTGTTTTGCTTCACCCATCCTCTATTTCCTTTTACTATTTGTTCCAAAGATAGCCTTGTGGATCTCAAAGGGCGAGTTTACTACTTTGGCGCTACTTTTCTTCCAGAGCAGTGACGACTCTTCGCACAGATTTACACTTAGTTGGGGTTTTGGAGGGAAATATTGGTTACAACCACCATAATTCTACCCTGGATGTTCATAGTTCTTATGAACCAATTTTTAAGCAGACCACCACATTCGAGTCCAAACGACAAATTTTCCACTAGACGGTAGTTGATCGGCCATGCAGTGCGTTTCGAAAGTCGGTAGATGCAATCGGAAGCTGTTTTATTCTTCCTAAAATAACTCACAGCTTTGACTTGATCCACAGGGTGATGCCATCCCTAAATGCAAGCAAATCATCTCATTACTGCGACAATTTGCCATTAGGAGATTGATATCGCTGCTTAAGTGCTCTTAATGGTCTTAATATAATTCCGATCAGAGTGGTCTTTTGACCCTTTGACAAGTTTTCTTCTTATTGGAACTCTTAGTCGGTCATGCTGTGGCGTTCGCACACTTCACCACAAGCAGTGTTTCTCTCGTTCGTAGAAGCATTCATTTCTTTACGATTGCGTTTTTCTAACGGCCGTACCATTCTAATTCTTAACGCTTCTGTGCTTCTAACGAAGTTTCTTAATTAACATGTGGGGCTCATATGACTAAGTAATCATGTATGAGGAATAAACTGCGGACTGATATTGTTGCTGGGCATTCAGGAACACTCCTTAGTAATATCGGGTTGAGGTCACAAACCATCATAATAGCTCAAAGAGGTAAAACTCTCGGATTTGATCAATCTCTGAGGGATGCGTCATGTGTTCAATCTCATTAACTACCGTTGAAGGTGATTGAATGCATATCTGGTCTTTACAATGACTCGCGGTGGACTACCGATGTATCAATCCAGTGCTGCTATCCTCCTGGACAAGTTTGGTACCAATCTATCCATCCCGGAAGGATGGAATGTTTAGTGAACCTTGCACGCAGAGATCGATCCCATGTGTATTGCAGGGCGCCTCTTACCACTGCGCTAGACGCGCCCCACATAAATATGGTACGAAATTGTGTATTAGATACACTTCCATCCATATCAATCCTTAGAGCAGCTGTTATAATTCTTTATACACGATATGATAGATGACCAGATAAAGCGTTATTTGTTAGGCTCAAACTGTAAATGCTCAGTAAATGACTTGTAATTTATTAATGGCATCGAAGTTCCTTCACCAACGCAGCTACATTCGTGGTCCTTGGTTTGATTCTACGCACAAATCTAGCCACGTATCATCCCCCTCCTCCTTCCTTTCGCCTCATATTGGCAGAATTGGTACCAGACTTTTTTGGGAGAATTAGAAGCACGTACTTCACAATTAATACAATCAAAGTCCAACGTAGGTAGACGTAGCGCAGTGATTAGTGGTGCCGTCGATCAGGAAACAAAAGCGCTGGTTCAACTCCCTTCCCAACGGTTGCCTCCAATCCACATTGTAATGCCGGCTACGTCCAAAATTTCAAGGAGAATCTTCTCCGCTAAAATTCTACGTCATTAAATTTAAAAAAAGACGTAATCATTAAACAGCTGCCAGGACAAAAAGCGAGCTGTTGGAAGAGCATTGTGAACGATGAATGTGAATGAAACGAATCGAAAGCAAGTGCTAGAAGCTGCACAGCAGATGCGAAGACGTGTCATGTAAACAATAAACAGTGATAGAGTCCCTCAGAAGTCGAGATGTAATATGCATTCAATCGCTTCTAGATTACTTAACAGAAAGGTTCAGAGGTACATTGATTGCAATGCGTTTGATCCGAAAGATGATCCGAAATTATCCGAAAGTGGTGGCCTCTTTCAACTTTAAAGCAACGTTTCTTAGATTTCTAAGATCATATTAGACTTTGCTAGCTGGAAAGGAAACCATTGGACAGATTTTTACCTACATGACACAAGTTTACACATTCTACCAAGTTGAAATTCCGCTTTTCTACAGCCCTTGTTGTTTTTGCTCGTGTGGTGCAGTGGTCGGAGGCACCCTGGTGGAATCGATCCCTGCTCCTATGGCCCACCAAGCCTTCCATGCCCCTGGGGTCGGCACATTGGTACAAGACTTGTCGGTGAGCATAACAGCACTGGCTCTATACATCGGTAGGCCACCGTGAGTCATTTTAAAAGCCAGATATGCATTCAATCACATCAATAACGATGCTTAATGAAGTCGTATACATGGCGCATCTCTCAGGGATTGATCAATACCGAGAGCTTTATCCTTTATCCTTCGTTTTCGCTTCACATTTTTTCATCCAGGCTCGTATTTCGAACACAAAAGCGATTAAATAAACGGGATTTCATGCAGGAGGACGAAGTATTGTTTCGCAATGGTTTCCGCAGCCTCTGCGGAAAGCTCAAAACTCTTTAAGTTACGATTTCAATTTACTGAAATTTTCAATTCCGAACTTTTCTAAAATTAAAACAATACCATACAATAATTAGGTATAGCCTTAAAGCGATGGTGCAAAGTCTCTTCTATAAAGTATTTGGCTCCCAACTCCTCAAATACTCCAGTGCTCGAGCAATCAACGTCTGTTGTCGAAAAACCAGCTTCGAGCGTTATGTCTTAATGGACTCGAACGCACATCGCATCCTTAAGGGATTGATCAATGCCGAATGCTTTTTCCTTGCCAAAGTCTCAGTGGTTAGAGGCTGTCTGGAATGCACATGTGGTCGCTGGTTCGATGAGGCCTCATGGGCTCATTAAGCCTTACGTTCATCTCGTGTCGATGAATGGCTATCACAGTTGTCCAGCAGGTTAAAAACGACACGGCACATCGACAGGGCCATGGAAGCCAATCTGTGAACGAAATTCCAATCTTTAGAAAGAATTGAATTATGAGTATGGTGCCCAACGGAGCTGAATACACGACACAATCCCACAAAGGATAGATTAACGGTGAAGGCTTTATCCTCTTATCAACTATCCATAGCAAGCGTAAATCATCAGCTTTCAATAGTTATCACCCAATTGACAATGAGCTCAACTGATGAGCTTCATGTCACTTGTGGAATTCATCTAGTATGTCGTAAAGCTTCGAGAGATATACATGAGGAATGAATGCCTCTCGCCGCTATATTGATTTTCCACATTGAAGCTTTTCGGGCGTTTCTCTAACCCAGCCGGGTCTACGCTAACGTCATCGTCTCCAGACACGTTCTCCATCAACATCGTCTTCTGAAATCGCTTCCCGCTTTGGAGAAGTACTGATTCTATCAGCAGTACCTCAACAATGGCCACCACTAGGGCTGCG
The DNA here is from genome assembly GCA_009735665.1 of Angiostrongylus cantonensis. Lineage (NCBI taxonomy): Eukaryota > Metazoa > Nematoda > Chromadorea > Rhabditida > Metastrongylidae > Angiostrongylus > Angiostrongylus cantonensis. Next base: position 740,378 of record MQTX01000082.1, on the reverse strand, counting down.
ACTTGTAAGTTCTTATGCATAGATCCATCAGCAGTCCTACTCGAAGCATTCCATCTTCTTTCCATTTGGTTTAATTGACAACTGTGCTACATTGAACTTTTTTACGGAAACTGAGTAGTTTTTGGAGATCTTTGTTGCTAAATGAGAGGTAGCTTCCTTGCTAGCGTACTCTGACATCGACTGAGTTTCCTGTGTAGCTCGATAAAACGTGGGACAGTAGGATTTCGAGAACACAAAAACGACTCTGAGTGGTTCAGTGGTTTGTTTTTAGCTGGGGTTTTTGGTTATAAAATTCTCGTTATTTCCTTTTTGACATAGAATTTTAATAGGTTATGAATTTGGGAAAGAAAATCGACTACAAGTCAGCAACGCTTTCAGTGCAGAAGAGCCATCTCTGTCATTTTCGTTTCTTTATATCTCATTTTAGATGGCTTAGCCTTAGGCAGTGGTTATCACAACTAACAAACATCAATTTAGCCCGCTGAAGAAAAGAGTTCTGGAAAATTCTTGTGATTATCTTGCTGAAACTCATTGATCAAAATCAGTTTTTATCAGGATGTTCTCATCCATGTGTATCGATCTCAATGCATTTTCTCATTTTTCCGCCCATATCCGTCCTTTCTAGTTAGATTCATACTTTCTTTACCACAAATACTGTACTTTATTTAGCCCCAGAAAAGTTATTTCCTTCTTGTTCTTCCAATATTTCAACAAGGGGGCTATTGGTTTAATATAACAAGTGTCAACAGAAAGTTTTCTGCTGCAGTGGGAACTGTCGAAAAGTAAATGCATTGAAATAAATGCGGAAGGTCATGATTTGGGCTGGAAAGCTTGCGGTCACTCACTCAGTACGAATAATAACTTTGCTGGTTTTCTTTCAGTTTTTCAACATTATTTTATATATTCTAGAAAAACTATTTGCAAACTTCGGCACCCTTACTCCTTTTTTGAATTCTCATTAGATACACCTTTTCACGGCTGTGATCTCGACACTGTACAAACCAAAACTTGGGTAAAGACGTTTTTCAAATGTGTGCTTCAGATGCTTCATTTTGGTTATAAAGGATAAAAAGGATAAAGCTCTCGGTATTAATCAATCCCTTATGAATGCGCCATGCATTTGATTTCATTAAGCATTGTTGGAGGGGATTGAATTCCTATCTGGCCTTCACAATGACTTGTAATAGGATACCGATGTATCGTACCAATGCTGCTATCCTCCCAGGGAAATCGATCCCATGTGCATTGCACAGCGCTTCCGACCATTGCGCTACACGCGCCCATGTTTTGGTTGTATAACAATTATTTAGCAGTTTTATACAAAGTCGACCACTACGGTTTTCAGTTTTTGAATTTAGAGAGCTCAGCTCGTACTTTTTTCTTTGGTGAATTTCTCGTCCTATTATGAGTTTTCCTTGTTGAATCTGTTAATCGTTGAGTTTCACAGTTTCGTTAAGAATTCTTCTATCTCCATTTCATACAACCGATTGATCATGGAGGTTTTGAATCAAGTTAATGAACTTAATAAAGTTAAGAACTAGCTGAGAAACAGGCGAAACGAAGGACCCGCATGGTGTGGTGGTGAACGCGTTACTCCCCGGAAAGGACAATAACGCGTTCACCACCACACCATGCGGGTCATTCCTTTTGCCTGTCTCTCAGCTAGTTCTATCGATTTCTGCCATCAGCAATCACCCACACCACCACACCATGCGGGTCCTTCCTTTTGCCTGTCTCTCAGCTAGTTCTATCGATCTTTTGTCATCAGCAATCACCCATCAACGGGATTGATCTGAGGAGCCTACATCGGCATTGAACCCAGTTAAGTTGATACTGTAGTTGAAATCACAATGTTTTACCTTTTATTTTCTGCCTACTACAATTTTCACGGCAGGTTACTAAGCGAACAGGCAAAACGAAGAACCCGCATGGTGTGGTGGTGAATGCGTTACTCCCCGGAACGGACAATAGCGCATTCGTTCCCCACCATAGACACCTGTGGTCCGGAGTTTTGCAAATATCTCAGCAACGTCTTGGTTGTATTTCGCCTAGTAACCTGCCATGAAAATTGTAGTGGGCAGAAAATAAAAGGTAAAACAATAACGCGTTCGTTCCTCACCGCAGATACCTGCGGTCCGGAGTTTTGCAAATATCTCAGCATTACAGAAGTTATATTTCGTAACATACTCTGCCGTTAAAACGAATAGGCAGTAGATAAAAAGGTTACGATAATGATTAAAATATTTATATAGACGACATAGACATTCGAATGGATTGCATATGTATTGATCGACTCTCTAAGTCATACGCTGTGTGAGCAAGTTTGGTTTGGTTCAAAGTTGTGCAATGAAATTCAATGGGATGGTTCTCTATGTTTTCCTTTCATATCTGTTTTAAGAAAAAGTAACTAATTACTTCGATCTCTCACATATACTTTAAGGAAGTCTGTTTTTTTGGTAGTATTGGAAATAATACTAATGTGCAACACAGAGGGTGGTGTGTAGTGCAGTGATTTAGTGCGCAAGGGTTCGATCGCGTGCCCAAGGCTCACCAAGCCCTCCATCCGTCCGAGCTCGTCAAATTTGTATCAGATTTGTCTGCAACGATAGCAGCACCGGCTCGATACACCGGCCGGCCACCGGGAGTCATTGTAAAGGCTAGATATGCATTCAATCACCTCCAACGATACTTAATGAAGTCGAATGCACGATGCCTCTCTTAGGGGTTAAGCTCTATCTTTTTTCCTTGTGTGTAATTCATAGAGGATAAATATTTTTACCTAGTAGTTTAATACTAGCGATTTGTTTTCGTCTTCTAAGAAGTTCTATGACTGTGAATAATAAATGATGATAAAAAGGTGAGAAAGACAGTAGGAACAAGACAGGTCTTGAACTTGATCGCAGCGTTACGTCCACAAATATCCCTCCCAATGACGATGAGTGGTTATGCCACTTTTAATTTCAATGCTCAAATGAAGTTTGTTTTTTCGAAGGCAATCTAAGAGTGATGATTTTCCGGAACCTACTCTCTTGGCATTGAATGTCTTAACTTACTTTTATTTCATACGTAATGGTAGTTGAAGTAAATGATTTCTTTCTGATTTTGCTTTCCAGTATTATTATCTCTAGGAGCCTAAGTACAAATTGATTCGACTTATACGGATTTCTCTTATTAAAACGGTTTCGATCGTTGGGCCGTCTGATCTCAAGAATCGTTGTTGTTTTGAAATAATTACGATCGTGGAGCAAAAATCTTACTATCCAAAAGGGTCGGTTTCTATCTGCCGCGTAGAGATAGGAACGCGTAACGGTTGTCTAGAAGTTGTAGGTGAAGTCGTGTTCCTTCACTCTCAAAGTCTCACTGGAGAAGAAATTCACAGTTGTGTATGCCACCCTATGACCCACCCACCCTAAGGTATATACCCAGATACCCATGCCCACCCACCCACCCTAATGTATATACCCAGATACCCACACTCGAGCCCATGCGTGAACCAGATCACCTAGATCAATGACAGCTGCAGGACACTCAAACAAATGAAACAATTACTTTGGTTCACATGGCATGTTAAACTCTAAGTAAAGTGATAGTCTATTTTATAAGATGGTGATTTGCTGACCTTTTGACGGAGGTCACAGCTACATTTATAACCTTTCAACTAGCCGAACATTGTTTTGGTTGAGTGGAACGAGTGGAAGAACTGCTAGAGCTCGCATATAATTGCTAGTCGTCCAAGTAAAGTGAAAGTTTGTTTTAATGGGTGATGTTGTGCTGCCCGTATGAGGGAGATCATTGGTGCCATAATAATATTCGGGATAACTAGGTTTTCTGCTCTTTCGAGTTTATCGAATAGATAGCAAATTTGTCTTCGAAGGTTGAATGAACGGCGGTATTAGTTAGTCGTGTCGATGAGTTTGATCCTGAATTTATCACCAACGATCGTTGGTGTTCGTAGTGAACGTAATCAGGGAAGCGTCGTCGCAATAACAGCAATTTGCACTGAAGACACCGGCTCGTTCATCTTCATTACCATCTTAAATATGTGCATTGCCATAACATAATTAAGAGTTCTGCTTTTATTTATTGCCTATTATTTTCTCATGGGAGGGTAAATGGGGCAAAGCTCTCTACGTTGATCAAACCCTGAGGGTGCGCCATACATTCGACTTAATTAAACATCATTAGAGGTGACTAAATGCATATGTGATCTATACAATGACGCGCGGCAGCCAACCAATGTATCGACTTAGTACTGCTATCCTCCCAGACATATCTGGTACCAATTTGCCGACCTTGAGGGTTGGAAGGCTTGGTGAGCCGTGGGCCCTATTACAGGGCACCCCTTATGACAGGGTACTATTTGAAATACAACTACAAGAATACTGAGATATGAGCAAAACTCGTGAATACAAGTGGGCTATGAACCCGCGATTACCATTTCCAGGACTCTCATGCTGTCGACATCACTAATCGATACCCCTGTTTTGCCTTTCTCTCAAGCAGTTTTTTACTGTAACGATGCTGTTAGTAATCACCCATAGACGAGAAGGATCTGATGAGCAGAAGCTGCAATTGGAAGTCGGAATCAGATTGTTTAACCTTTATTTACTGCCTATACGGAAAGCAAGTGCCTCGTTTAATGTGGTGGCCAGCTCGTGGACCCTGGAAAGGATAATGGCTGGCTCGAAGCCCACTTGAGGCACCGGTTTTGCTCATTTCTCACCAATTATTTGGTTGTATTTCAAAAAGTTAAGAGTATTTAGTCGGAAAAACATCACTGTGGCAACCGCGTCATTTATGATTCGATTCCAATTCATGACGCATGCAGTGTGGTTACACTTTGAGAAGCAACCGAAACGGAGCAGAACAGATAGTATGCTTGTCGCCTAGTAAGCCATCCTCTTTACTGGTAACGAACGATTTTCGCCGCATTGAACAGACAGAATTGCCGTCGCAGAGCTTCTTTTGGAACAGCTGTGTTTTTACTTTATACGAGCCAACTATCCCATCTTTTGTGTGGATCCCAGCAGTTCTTGCATTCGATTCGTTTTCCTCGCGTTCGTCATCCACGTAGGTCGTCTAACATTTGCGTGTGGAGTTAGGTTGTTTCTTGAGCATTTTCCTCTCGTCGTGAATATCGTTACATGCTGGTTCAGTCGATTTTTTCTAGAATCCTCGGATAGCCGATCCAGAGCCTGCCAACTTTGATTGCAGTGAATGAACGTTTTCCAGAAAGTTTGGCACCAATTTCCCGATGCCGGAGAGATGAGGGGTTTTCGGGACGGGATTGAACCAGCACTGTGCCCATGATGTTCGGTTTCACTACCACCTATTGGAACGGTAACTGATTGGCAATCCTTTTGCTTCCAGTCATATTCCAGTCTCTGTAAAGAAGTTGTATAGATGCTTTCTCTTATGTGGTAAATGAATGTGGTCGACAAAAAAGGGATACTGCTTAGAAATTTTCTCCGCTTCTAAAATTATTGTCGGTGGCAGTTTCTTCACTGAGAACATGCGAAATATCATTTTGTAAAGGAAGTGTACGATTCTTTTTCATTAGAATAATTTTGATTTCTACTTAACAATTACCATAATTGTATTTCGTATGGTTAAATTCTGAATACATGTGGCGCAGTGTTCAGAGAGGCGTCCTGAAAAAAACACGTGGAATCAATCCCCACGTCCACGGCTCACCAAGCCTTCTATCCCTCCGGGGTCGGAAAATTGGCACCAAACTTGTCTAGGTGGATAGCAGCACTAGCTCGACATCGGTAGACCACCGCGAGTCATTGCAAATGCCATGTATGCGTTCAGTCACTTCCAGCGATAGTTAATAAAGTCGAATGCATGGCGCATCCCACAGGGATTTATCAACGCCAAGAGCTTTATCCTTTTTATTTATTTTATGGTTAAATTCTAAATTGCAAGCAACAATGGAGGAACTTGCGTGGAATATGAAATCAAGCAATGATGTTTCCGTCGCTAACGAATGATTGTGTAGGAAAGTTATTAACTGAACGTCAGCGGAGTAGAGGTGACCATGAGGAGAGTTCTAGACGCAAATTGTCCAAAAAAACACTTTCAATTTCTGAGCATTGTCATCCGGACTTTGTTCGTCCATAAGGAAAGAAACATAATAGAAAATAAGAAATAAAACAAAAAGAAAATGGCGAGCATCGAAAGTTATTCTGCGTTCTTCCCCTGTATTCTGCGCCCATGTTGATAGTTTGTTAACATGTGATGATGGAAAATAGTTATACTTTTGCAAATTGAGGATAACGCCGATGGATGACAACGCTGATGAAATTAAGGACAAACCTGGCTGGATATTCCAGTTGAAGAGGTTCGTATAGCACAGTGGTTAGAGGAGCTCTGGAATACACATATAGTCTCTTTGGTTCAATTCCGCATCTAAGGTTAACCAGTCCGTAACTCTTCCAAAATGGGAAAAATTAGTAGCATCTTTGTCTGGGAGGATATAAACGCTGATTTTGTGGATCGGTAGGCAACTGCGAGCCATTGCATATGAGCCAAACATGTACTTGATCATCCCTTTGGTGTTTGGTGAAGCTGTATACACGGCTCAACCCTTAGAGATTGATCAATGCCAAACGTTTATCCTTCATACTAACTGGATGTGGAATTTTAGAAGTACTTCTTGTGGTAACTGAAACAAGCGTTTTCCATCACATCATATTATAGCTAACAATGGACAGCAATTCGTTAAGAGATGACGCCTGATACGCTTTGATTTCAACAGTATTTTTTAAACGCTCATATTTCAAAGCGCAACCCTAAGAACGGGATTTCGTTCACCAAAATCCAATGGTGTTCCTTAACGTGTCGAAGATGTTTACTGTTGCTGGGGTTGCGTTGAAGGTTTTGAAAATTGGGTATGGTCAGCCAGCCTTAGTCTGTGAACTTGTCTATGGATTCTTCAAGCTTCTTCTCCTCGGTTTTTTTTTGTTTAATGGTTGGTGATAAGTTTTTCGCTGTCAGTTGTCGAAAACCACGCTATATGCTTATGTAAAACCACAACGTATATTTGATATTTGGCAATCATTCTACTACCTTTTTTATGGCGTTTATGGATTGTAACGCCTGGTTGTCCACCTCTTCGTCATGGCTGACAGCTAGTTCTGCATGGCGGAAGACTATGAACAGTGCGACATTCATCATCTTAGCAAGGTCACTGAAGAATTCCATAACATCTATTCGCTATTTCAGTCAAGAGAAAAAATATACCCTCCAAGGCACACGGGACTGCTTTTCTTCTAACCCAGTAAACATAAAGAGCCTCCTGCAAAATGCGATGTTTTTCTTATCCTTCGCGCGATCAAGGCCTAGTGGATGGCTCTGTTGCGTTTCGGTGACGAATGAGAGACTTTGCCGGTATTTATTCGGTTGACGTTTCGACATGTTCGTCTTCCTCAGAGCCGATGATTCGCGACGCGCGACGAGGACACCACATCGAGGAGACGAACGACTGTGGACGTCGACTCAGATCATCGGCTCTGAGGAAGACGAAGACGTCGAAACGTTGGCCGAATACATGTTGGTTACTTCTTGCTAGCTTATCAATGAACGAGGTACATTGGCTATTTATATCGAGGTTAAATGAAAGTCGATTCAGTATGACTTTGCCAGTGTCACGATCGAGTCACTCAACCATTAACAGGAATACAAGTTACATCGACAATATGAACTGAAGAAGGTATGGGAAGTTCGACAAAAAGAAAATTTGTCGTAGAAAAATAACGTGTCCAAAATATACAAAAATTTATCACTTGTATCATCCGTAATTTCACCAATCACTGCTCAGCGAGTGAGAACAGTTTCGTATTTTTTATATGAAGCATTGTACTTTTGATCTTATCTTTTCCTACATAACCGTGGCCATCGGTAGCCACAGGTAAATCACGAACATCTATGGAATAAGCTTACTCTGAGCATGACTACCGTGTAGAAACGTCGGTCTTCTTATCTAAAGTGATTCTATTAAGCGATCAAGTCGTTTATACACCACAATTAACCATCCGAGAATTCTCTTCGATCATGAAGAAGTAGCCAATGGTTGGGGAAAACGGGTCAAAAGCGGCGCATCTAGGCGCAGTGGTTAGAGGTGCCCTGTAGTATCCAAGTGGTCGGTAGTTCAATCCAGCAACACGTGTTCACCAAGGCGTGCATTCCTTGGGATTCGCCAAATTTTGTCTGGAGGATAGCAGCACTGAGATCGGTACGCCACTGCAAATCAACGTATAGGCCAGATATGCATTCACCCACCTTAAACGATGCATAATGAAGTAGTAGGCATGGCGCATCACTCAGGAATTCATAGTAATGTCTATCCTTTCATGCTTTATCTTAGTAATCGATTAACTAGGTGAAATAGGTACCAGTAACGCCTTCGTTGGTAAGTAGATTGATGCCTACCTGTACACCCAGACGGCCAATCCTCAGATGACACAGGGTTTCCATCACCTCAATCATTCGTTCTGTTGTCTTGCAACAACCATCACGCAAATTACTAATTACTGATATTTCACAACCAATCATCGAAGACGTCGAACATCCAAAAAACATTTTTTCCGCGAATGCCTATGATTTAATAGGAATATAATTATGTATCGATTTTTTAAGAACTACTGGAAGGTAGATTTTATGGACTTGAAGAAGGACAAGAGTATCTCATGCATGAAAGTGTGGGTATTGATTTTGGAAAGCTGTAACACTAGCAGATGTTTCGCATGGGTGAAATAGCCAATTATACTCATTAGCAAATCCAACTGTGTTCCTATTGTTCGGCAGAAAATTTGATATTGGATGATCGATTTCAGGAGAAAAGGGAAAACGGTTTAATTAAGGCGGGATATTATTTGAGAGCTGACTTTCAATTTCCTTCAACGTGGATAATCGTTATTTCCCTGTGTTGATAGGACTTTTACAGACTGCGTTTAACAGTCATTTGAATTTATTGTTGACTGAGTTTGTCCAAGATTGAATTTTAACGGAAGGTAGAATAAGCAAAAAAAAAGCTACCTTAAAGAGTAGAGATCGATATGGAACTTAGTTAGGCGCTTAAGTTACTTACAAATTCAAGTAATTGGATAGCTCGTTTGTTAGATATTATCGCGAGCTCCAATACAGACTGATTCCTACTAGGTTGATACTTTACTGCTCCGTAGATTTTTATTGTTGAAGAGTCCAGGATCCTAAGGGATGTGCAAAAGGAGAGGAAGGGATGATTAAAGGGGAGGACGTTTACTTCCATGCAAATAGAACACATACAACACGACGGGAACTGACGTTTCGGCAGTGTCGCCTTATTCAGAGTCGCTTTTTCACCTGCCTTCTACCGAGGGAGAACCCGCTTAGAGTCGCATTTAGTTGACGACTCTAGTCGACGACTGACTACGAGTCGTCAACCTCATGCGATTCTAAGCGACTGTTCTTCCACGATGGAAGGCAGGTGAAAAAGCGGTTCTATGTATATTATTGGATTCCTAGAGTTTTACGGGAGTTTCTTCTATAAGGCTCATTTTCAAATTGGAAAAAGACTTCTGAAGGAGGGCGGGGAGGTAGGTTTTCGTTTCATAAAAAAATATCTTCATAGAGATTTACGTGATTTCTCAGATCCCGCTAACGGATGGTTGATCTGGGGAAACCAAATCAAGCCCAGATTGCTGATGGCAAAGATCGATAGACTAGCTGAAAGACAAGAGAAACGAAGGACTCGCATGATGTGGTGGTAAATGCGTTACTCCCCGGAAAGGACAATAGCGCGTTCGTTCCACACCGCAGACACCTGCGGTCTGGAGTTTTGCAAATGTCTCAGCATCATTGATCCTCAAGTTGTTTTATTATTATGTAATATATTATTTTGTTACTACAATGTGAACTTTTTATTTCTTGCCTAGTACAGTTTTTCATAACAAGGTGCTGTGCAAAACAACTACGGTGATGCTGAGATAGTTGTAAAACTCTGGAACGCAGGTGTCTGCAGTAGGACCAGAATGGTGTCGCCGTGAACGCCACGGAAAGGGTAACAGCGCGTTCGTTCCCTACCACACACATGCGGTCCCGTCGCAGACACCTGCGGTCCGGAGTTTTGCAACTATCTCACCATCTCAGGTAGTAATTCCCAAGAGCGACTTTCTGTTAACCTCAGCATTGATTGATAATTCGATGTTTTTCTTCAACAAGCAGACAGGAGCTTGTTATTATAGAGTTTATTAGGATACAACAGCTGACGTTTCGCCGGTTTCGCCTTTTTCAGAGCCTGGAAAGGTCAAACTGAGATGTGATCTACTCAGCCAAAGACTTTCATAACCCTAGCAGATAAAACTTAACAAATAAATTAGTATTCGCATGAGAAACAGCTTCATTTAAACACCAACCGTTTATTTCTTGTAAATATCCTAGTTGGTGGATAGCATCCGCACAGAGGGCTACATGGGCGAGGACTGTGCCAGTGTCAGGTCATTGGATTAGCCTGAAGTATGTTTGATCTGCTAGGGTTATGAAAGTGTTTGGCTGTGTAGATCGCATCTCAATTTGACCTTTCCAGGCTCTGAAGAAGGCGAAACCGCCGAAACGTCAGCTATTGTATCCTAATAAATTCTATAATAATAACCTGGTGTCTGCTTATTGACATAAAACATCGAATTATCTCAGCATCACTATTTTGTTATTAAATATTCATTCATTATCGTATTGTTATACATCCATGCACTTATTTTTATATTTTTATTTACTGCGCTCTCACTTATTAAATCCAAAAAGTAAAGACATACTGTCGCGAAGGGAAATGGGGATTTTCGCTAAACAATGATAACAGTCATCAGTGAGGAAATGGAACTGCGAAAGCTTCAATAATTGTGAGGGTTACAAAACTTTTGATGGTGTAAAGGACGGTATGGGATAAAAACAAACGATAGAGGTGCTTTTATGCGAAATTACTGGTGTATAACTTTGGCAGCGACTTGGCTCTTAAGTATTTGTGTGACAGCCGTTTCCAACTGGTCCGTCACCACCTCGAAATTGACCATTGACTTATTTTGCATAAAAAAAAGCAGCTTACTAGAAAATGGAAGAAGTTGAAGAAGCTCAATGAGACCATGTTTGGTCTCGTAACAGTTGGTTTCCAACGAATCGAAAACGCTTCGAGAACAATGCGATGATAACTCGCTGCGATCGCATCTCAATTTGACCTTTCCAGGCTCTGAAGAAGGCGAAACCGCCGAAACGTCAGCTATTGTATCCTAATAAATTCTATAATAATAACCTGGTGTCTGCTTATTGACATAAAACATCGAATTATCTCAGCATCACTATTTTGTTATTAAATATTCATTCATTATCGTATTGTTATACATCCATGCACTTATTTTTATATTTTTATTTACTGCGCTCTCACTTATTAAATCCAAAAAGTAAAGACATACTGTCGCGAAGGGAAATGGGGATTTTCGCTAAACAATGATAACAGTCATCAGTGAGGAAATGGAACTGCGAAAGCTTCAATAATTGTGAGGGTTACAAAACTTTTGATGATGTAAAGGACGGTATGGGATAAAAACAAACGATAGAGGTGCTTTTATGCGAAATTACTGGTGTATAACTTTGGCAGCGACTTGGCTCTTAAGTATTTGTGTGACAGCCGTTTCCAACTGGTCCGTCACCACCTCGAAATTGACCATTGACTTATTTTGCATAAAAAAAAGCAGCTTACTAGAAAATGGAAGAAGTTGAAGAAGCTCAATGAGACCATGTTTGGTCTCGTAACAGTTGGTTTCCAACGAATCGAAAACGCTTCGAGAACAATGCGATGATAACTCGCTGCAGCATCAAAGGGCTGTACCAGGAGAGGACGCAAAAGTGGGTGGAGGTGTGGCTGTACCAGGAGAGGACGCAAAAGTGGGTGGAGTTATTTACAGACACCCGACGACAATGAGAGACAGTGAGAGGAAAACTGAGGACTGAGTTTGTTCCAACATCGACCACGAAATGCACGACTACAGATGATTAGCAGTAAAGCGAGAGTCAAAGAAACAAAACGCGAAACGGGAGGAGTTTTGGGGGTGTGACAGCGACGCTGCAGTCATTCCCACGTTCGGCAATAGTAGCTGCGCTCTGGATAGCCGGGTGACTGATGGCATTCTTACTGAAATACTATACTTGTAAGTTGTGCCTATATACATAAATGCAGCACATGCACATATATGCGTACGCACATATGTACGTACGAATTTGGTGAAGTCTAGATGTTTTGGCAACAGATTCTACAAAAACGGCTCATTCGGTTATATGAAATGTTTTAGTTTCGGCCAAAATTCGAACACTGTCGGAGTTTCAAATTCGACTATCCACTAATCAGCAACCGCCAAGCAACGCTGAAATCATTACTACACTTCGATACTTTCATCAAACTCTGATCGGGTGAGTTCGAAAGCGTTCCTATTTGGCTCAAGTGATTCACAGAGGGTATTGCCTGTTTATATTTCTTTATTCCATTCGTTTGGAACCATTTTGCTCTAAACAAGAAGCGCAAGAGTTTACTCATTCATTCGCCTAAGTTCTGAACTTCATATAGTACTTGTAACTACCAGCTAAATGTCGCTCTTTCCGAAAAATCGGCGTTTACAGACTTCAATATCTTACAATATTTACAACAACATAGTTCAAACCCCACCAGTAGGCACTTCCATTCGATTTATAAGGAAACAAATCAAGTACTTTATTAGGAGAGAACACTCGAAGAAATGTGAAAAATCTATTTGTTCACTGGTGAGTAGCTGGTAGAGCTTTTCGTAGAAAATCGCTAAGGAGCAGGTTTAAACTCCATGGGTTAAAAGGTACTGGGAGGTTTGCTGACGAGAATCTCTACTATTCACTTCTGTCATCGATGTTGACATCTGTGGCTGAACAAAAACTGCTATTTCATAGAGGAGTGCCCGGATTTATCAAGAATTTTGTGATTGCTCAAAATTCCAAGATCAGATATTGATGTCGTTGGAAGTCTTTGTGTTAACAACGAATAGTGTTTCATCTTTTTCCAGTTGGTGAGTCGAATCCGAGCTGACTAGCTTGTAAACATCAAATTCGATAAAGTGGCAGGATGGATGGTTTCATGTGTTAATTGGTTTCGTCAGATTCGATGCGAGATCGAATGGTTGACGAAGACATCAGTGACGAAATTTGAGATGGACACAAACGAGCGCTTCGAAAGGAAATAATGAGCTGGGGATGAGACGATTCTTCGAAGAGAATCCACAAACGGAATGAAGACGTTTGGAATTCTATCCTGAGAGAATTGGCGAACCAGCGAAGAGGATATAGAAGACGTCCGTCAATTTGAATTCTGAAGAAATACTTAGTTCATATGTCATTCGTTAGACACACTTCAACAAATAAGAGCCAAGATTTGAATACAAATGCACGAAAGACATTTGCATGGAGTGGTTTAGGAAGTTGTTTGTTTCGAGCGAGTTTATCGGACGAGTTTTCTCTGTGCTTTCGCCTCACTTCTATCTTTTTTAATTTTGAAAACTTCCAAAAAGATTTGGCATTTTTTCATCAATTTTGTAGAAAACACGTTTTTAATAAAGCACTGAAATCAGTTATCTCCTTAGTTAATTCTAGAACTGATAGACAAGGTTGCGAGCACAATAGTAATAATAAAAATTCCGTTGACGGGTGATTGCTGATGGTAGTGATCGACAGAAAACTAGCTGAGAGACAGGCGAAACGTAGCACGTGCGTAGTGCGGTGGAGAACACACTAGTCTCCGGAAAAGCTCCCGTGTTCGTTTCGCACTGCAGACACCTGCGGTGTGGAGTTTTGCAAATATCTCAGCGCCACTGTGGTTGTATTTCGCATAGTATCCTCCCATAAAAAATTGTAGTAGGCAGAAAATGAAAAGTTAACATAGTAATGAAGGTGTTCCAAAATATTTGGAGTTTTTCTCTTTTTAACAACTAATTTTGAAATTTGGTAATGAGAGGAACCTAATTTCGATTGAAAATATTTCCTTTTATCACCTCCATCAACTTCACCTCTAAAATTTTTTTCACTTGGTCTTTTTCTGAGATGAAAAACGTGGGGACAGATTCGTCATACTGTGATGATCTTAACATATTGGTTCGTTTTGATAGTAACCCGTAAATGGTCTAACTATATTTTCAAGTGTTGAGACCTGCCTCAACGGTTTTAATCCCTCCGAGGAATGAAGAAAATGGTTGAAAAATGGAATGGACGGGTTTAAAAGTGACAACCTGTGCTCCCTGTGGGGCGCTAGACTTCGGTTTTGTGTGGAATTACTTGTTCTATCTCTGTCTTAAATATCACTGACTAGTATTAAATGGATAAAAAGATAAAATTGTCGGCGTTGATCAATCGCTGAGGGATGTGCCATGCATTCGACTTCATTACGCATCGTTTGGAAGTGACTGAATGCATTTCTGGCCTTTACAATGACTCGCGGTGGCCCACCGATTTATCGAACCAGTGCTGCTGTCCTCCCAGGCAAGTCTGGTACCAATTTGTTGACGCCGGAGGGATAGAAGGCAAGGTGGGCTATGGGCGCTGGGATCCATTCTACGTGTATTTTGCAAGGCACCTCCGACCACTGTGCCCCACGCTCCCTGCTGACTAGTACTAGAAGAAGAAATGAAATTAGTTCGTTGGTGATTCCATCTAATATGGTGTGGTTGACTATGTGTGTAACTTGGAGGATATTCTGTTCGACGAAGATTCCATCTTGTTCCTTGATTGACTAGGAGTTCGTGCCTTCATGCGGTAACATCGATTGATCTCACTAAGTCAAATTTACGAATTAAACTGATTCTTCCAGGAAGACAAGAAAGCAAACTGCGCAATGATTTTTATCATCCTTCCTCTTAACCGTTACTGTGACAATACATTGCTTAGTTAACAGAGTTCTCAGGACTGAATGAGGTTGTTTCCATCCAGGACTCGCTATCGATTCGTAAAGGACAAAAAAACTCTAAAAGAACTTGTGAAAACGCTATAGAGCGATGAACATCAATTAACAGGCTAAAAACTATTGTAAGTAACTGTTAATACGGAAATCGAGCATAAAAAGTGTATCATATCCTTAGGATTTCTAAAAGTTGGCTCGAGTATGAACTGAACTATTTTGGGTACTGAGCTGTGTATCAGCGTAGAAAAATCCTACTTCGTCTTGAGCCGATAACCTCTGCCATGTGCCTATTTTTTTCTCGGCCTTTTCTAACTACCTAGCATTCTTCACAACCGGTTCTCCAGCACTACATCTTCTTCCTCCTTTAATTCTATTTGCAAACGCGCAAGATGAAGCCAAGAAATTTAATCAAGTTACAATGACTAATGGCAAAACTGTCATAAGAACTTAAATTTTGCGCTTTAATTAAAATTTCATTAAAAATCTTTAAAATTTATGAAGACCGTTGCAGAAGGTGATAGCGGAAAATTCACACAGTTTCGCTACGATTGTACGTGATCAAAAGGTACAAGGGAAAGTGTTTTGAGTGGACGTTTCAGAATGGGCGTGTCCACACTAATTTTGTATCTGTATTAACAATTATTTTTATTTATAACAAAATATTCAACTTATCGGTGACTATAACCAATATATTAATTCAAACTCGGATTCAAGTGTTTTCAGAACTTGACAAAAAAATGTTTCTTTCGTTTTTCTGTTATCACATAGAACCATGAATTACTTCAACGTTTGTACTGAGATATTCGATTAATCCTAACCGGGAGATTTATCTGAAACCCTAATTAACCTTTCGGGGTTACTTCATCGTAGTGATTTCATCTTTAACCAGAACGTTCTCTCATGAGAGCTATCGTATCGTGACGCGGTAGTAGAGATTTGTTTTGTTAAGCTAAATTTGCACGCTTCACTGTTCCTCAATATTCTTGGACAAAATGCGTTTGATTTCGTAAAACGACGGTTCGCCAAAATGCTAACGAAATTATGGAGCTCAGTGGTCAATAGTGAAGAAAACATAACTGATGTGAAGATGTTCACGGATCGGGTAATGACTTAATTGTGAGTGCTATAAACGAAGGAGAACGATAACGGATAAAGCTCTCGGTGTTGATCAATCACTGAGGGATACGCCATTCATTCGACTTCATTAAGCATCGTTTGGAGGGGATTGAATGCCTATATGACCTTTCCAATGACTAGCGGTGGCCTACCGATGTATCGAGCCAGTGCTTCTATCCTCCCAGACAAGTCAGATAACAATTTGCTGACCTCGGAGGGATAGAAGGCTTGGTGGGCCATGGGTGCAATGATCGATTCCACTGTGTGTTGCAGGGCGCCTCCGACCACTGTGCACAAACGTCCTTACACACTAAGCTGTATGTCTTTAAATGTTTAATTGTTTAATGTATTTTCCGTAAGAAGGTTGAAGCAGATCATGACCAAATTGCTTCTTGAAGCGAGTTAAAGTGATAAAGCTCTCGGTGTTGATCATCCACTGAAGGATGGGCCATTCATTCGACTTCATTAAGGTTCATTCTTAGTGTACTTAATGTAAAATGAATTTTCCTTTATGATGACTATGTTGTAACTCAACTTGATGAAGATTAGATCTTGACCTGGAATCCTCTTTGTCAATATACTATGCTTTCCTGTTTGAAAGAAGTAATACGAGGACCTGGAAACGTTGGCCGAATAAAAATTTTTCTAAGCTTTGTGTAAGTTGAATAATCTAAAGAAAGTATATTGTTTATTCTTTCTGAGGTCAAATGATTGTCCGTCTTGAAAAACGCTACTTTGCTTCGAATTTTGAATATTTGTCCTAAAAACGGGTGTTACGGTTATCTGGGGTAGTTTTCATCTCCTCGAGGCTGAATAAGAATAGCACCCAATAATGACTACCACCCATTCACCAACACTAGAGAGGAAATGAGAAATGTGATGAGATGAAGTTCTTCGCTATGTGACATTATTTCATAATGAGTGGCAGAAAAAAAGTTAGTGACTGAGAGAGAAAAAGGGAGGACGAGAAGAAAAGTAACTTTATTACTTGCTGTTGAATGCACTCATCCATAGATTTCTGATTGGTTGCAAGTCCTCCTACTTTACGATTTCCTTAAAATTCCTTCTCCACATCATCAGTGATTTCCTCGCCTCATCCGATGCCCACGTATAATGCGGATCCGAGCAGTTGAATTCAACTTGTTACCTCGATCATACACGAAGCACTTTTGATTGTGCGTGTGAGTTCGGCTGTTGTTTGTAGATTTTTGGGTTCTTTATAAATGTTGCTGAAGGTCAAGTAAATTGTCCCTGGTCCAATGCCAAATGTCAAATGTCCAGGAAGGTCATGCTGGGGCATTCCCAGGTTTTCACTCAAAGGCATTTACTATCCTTTGTGAGTCGAAGTGAATTCTTTAGCCAAGTTTCGAACTAGCGACCGGTCCAACCAGGGCATTGCGCGTATTGCTAAAAGGCTTCTCTCCTGTCATGCTTTCATCGTGCTTAGTGATGAAGGAAGCCATTTTATAAAAAAGAACTAAAGCCTGGCCTTGCACACATCTCTTTTCTCGATTATGGATATCACTTCATATGGTTTTTGTGATGGTCATTATCCCTGATCTTTTATAAATGAGCGAATAACTTTTCTTAGTTCTACTCCTTGTTGCTGTTCTTACTTTAGCTCTTCGTCTTCTAAGCAGACGTCCTATCATCGAGTTCATCTTGATAAGAGGAGGAAAAAATTGAAAGATGCGATTGTCAAGGAAGTTATCATCATCTTTCAAAACAAGAAAACTTATGTTATTCGAAATTCTTTGTTGAATATTCCGTCTTCTGGAGAATTTGAGCGAATCCATGGCATGTTCTTCAGCAAGTAATTCGAATCGTGGATTTTGTGCAAACACCCTATTTATCCCCACGATCGACTTTCTATTAACCTCGACATTGATCAAATAATCCTTTATATTCTTCATGAGCAAGCAGGAGGTGTTGTTTTATTCTTTATCTAGAAACAAGCTGACGTTTCGGCAGACTTCGCCTTCCCAAGAGCCTGGAAAGGTCAAGTTGACAGCGGTCTACACGGCCAAACACTTACATAACCAAACGGAGAAAACGCTATACCAAGATTTTAATCACGCTGTGAACACAGAATACCTTCATCGCATACTCATCGGTTTCTATGAGTCTTCCACTGAATATGTCACGTGGAGACCAACCGCACACAGTTTACATGGAAGCGTAATGTGCCTACATCAAAACAACAATAATAGAACACCTCGCGTTTGCTCAACAAGAGTATGACGAATTCTTTGGATACTATTCATCGTTCTTTAGCAGCCGCCACCTAACCGATGTTTATTTCATCATTACTGGAGCCTTTAGAGGTACAGAAAGAAATATGTATGAGAAACCTCGCAGCTGTTTCGTGTTCGAAGTTTCTAGAGCATTAAAATACAAAGTATTTCAACTTTCGGAATGCTGTCTCATTTTTCAATGTTTCACCTTCACGTGTTTACTTCGTTATCCATCATGGTGCATTCGTAGATAAACATCATCCGAAACGAACTATTCGTTAGTACAAAGGATTTACAAAGGGAATCACGTTTAAGTATAATTGAATTCTATGGATTTCTCAATTTGGCAACAATAACTTATGCCGCGGTTTGACGATTGAACTTCCATCATTCATCCAGAATGGTTCGAGTCGAAGATCATCTCATACAAGGGAAACTTTTCAATTTGTAGAATTAATGGGCACTAAAAAAGCAAAAGAAATGTCGCGAATTGGTGATAAATGCAGGGCAAAATGGGTAACAAAATATAGCCAGTTATAAAAACACAAGTACATTTAAACCTGCTCCATGTTCTCTCATTGGAATTACTAGGAGAGGTTCATGAATTTTCTGAAATTGGTTCACCCATCGTCTGTGGGAAAAACATTGGGGGTGGATGATTTTTCAGTCCACTGAGAATCCCATCATCTTTCTCAGACTTGACAAATTTCTTGATATTTAAAGTTCTGGATAAAAAAGGTAAAGGATAAAGCTTTCGGCGTTGATCAGTCCCTGAGGGAAGCGTCGTGGATTCGACTTTATTAAGTATCGTTGGAGATGATTGAATACATATCTGGCCTTTACGATGACTCGTCGTGGCCTACCCCGGTTGGATGGATGAAAGGCTTGGTGGGCCATGGTGGGTGGTATCGATTCCACGTGTGTGTCGCAGTGGTGCTTCCAACCACTCGGCCACATTCTTCCATTATGTTCTGGATATATGAATTAAAATGGAGGTCGAAATGTGGGAGGCGTGGTAAAGGCGTTGCTTTTCATAGTTACCCTTTTGCTCTCATTATAGAATTGATTTCAGATTTATGAAGGATTTTCCGCAAAATCAAATACGATACTGTGAGAAATTCTCATTGGATCAGGCCCGATGGAATCTCTATCCTAATCTCAACTACTCTGGTCTTTATTATGCAATTGTCAATCTGCTTGAAGTGTTTCCACTTATTACTACAGGTCAAAAAGGTATGCTATAGATGAGTTTCATTTTATTTTTATATTCGGAACAAACAAATATCAGCCAGTCATTTGGTGTTTTTATTTGCCTTATCAATAGAGTTAGTAAAACGATAAAAGGATAAAGCATTCGGCTCTGATCAATCCCTGAGGGATGCACTACGTATTCGACTCCATCAAATGTCGTTAAAGGTGATTGAATGCATGTTTGGCCTTTAGAATGACTTATTGTCACCTGCCGGGGTATCAAGTCAATGCTGTTATCTTCTAGAATGAGGTTGTACCAATTTTCTGGCTCTGGAGAGATAGACGGCTTGGTGGACCCGGACTGCGGGACCGAAACAACGAAGAAATGTGTTCTGCTGGACACCTCCTCCTGCGCAACACATTTCCAGTAAGTCTAGCGAAAACGATAAGAGTTGAAGTGTTCGGCTTCGCAAATGTCTTGGGAATACGCTGCACATTTCAGTTCATCCATGGAGTCTTAGAGGTGATTGAAGACATATTTCGCCTTTACATTGATTTGTTATGGCCTAGTGATCTACCAAGTCCCGGATAAGTCTGGTGGCAGTGTTTCCATCGTGAGGGTTTGAGCAGCTTGATTTCTTTTGTGTCCGGAATCGAACCCATAACCATGTGTGTACTGAGGAGGAACCTTCAACCGCTGTCTAAGTGTAGTTGTTTTAGCCACTATTCAACCCTTAATATGTCTTAGATGATTGAACAACGCGTTTACCGCGTGAAATACAAATTTGCACAAAATTCAAATGACTACATACTATGAAAATATTAGGATTTCTTTTGAGCGATACAACGGTTTCTACTGCATTGGTGCTATTCAACTACTTGGAATTTTTTACTTATTCATTTAACGACCCGACACCATATTTTGTGCGGATTCCAGTATTTCTTGCATTCAGTTCGTTCTTCCTCTTCATCACTCGGGCAAGCCTTCGGGTTTCCTTCTTTGTTAGAATACTGCTTGCGGATTGTCACTTTATTTATGAATGTCGTTGAACTCTGGTTAAGCCGATTCTCGCTGGAATCCTGGAGTAGCCGTACTAGGGCGTTCCCAGGTCTTCAGCACAGCACGCGAAGGGAGGTTACCGAACAAGTCTGCCACCAATTTCTTGGCCCCAAAGGCATGTGGAAGTTCGCGAGTCGCACCATCGACATCAACCACTTTTGATCTAGATTTCAAGTAGTCGAATAAGTTTCCATACGAAGAATAACCTCTCAATGCCTAATTCTTCATATTTTTTGCATATTTAAGATCTTATGGAAAGTCTTTTATGTAGGGCTATATTTAGTATAGCCACACCTATCAAAAATACAATGCACCTCATGTCCCTGGCGAAAGCAGAATCGACTAGCCAAAATTGACACAGCAGCAAAAATGGAAATTTCACTTCCCGCCATAACCGTGCGAAATGAACACGTTGAAAAATAGTAGTTCTCTGAAGTGTTATAAAAGCTACTTAATGTACCTACTCATTAAACCTGATTTCATAATAACCACTCGGTATAGCTCAGCTTATAAGCTGAATGAGATATTTTCTTACGTATCTTCATCTAGAAAGTCGTGCAAAGATGGTCCAAGCTTCTCAGTCGTCGGCTTCCTGGAAGGGGAACAGGTTTTCCACCTAGCGATTAGGTCTTTCGGGTACAATAGCACTGCTTTATTTCTAGATAGGCTATGGTGCAAAACAGCCAAACTTTTCCTTAGCTGAGTTATGATATGGGCAAAACCCTATACATCGCAGTCTTCCGAGAACATTCGGTGCACCTTAGAGAGGCGATGAAGCAACCATGGAAAGCGCATGAATTCCACACTAAAATGTTAAGTAGCAGAAAGAAATCTCTTTGACAAAAAAAGCAGGGAGGGTCTATGGAGAGGATTAGCACGAAGAAGAATTGCTGCAAGCACCCCGTTTTATGAAACGAACAGAGATGATATATGATCGGAAAAGAAACATGCACAAAGAAAATTGAGAGAGGACCATTGGTTATAGTCATCATTTTTCTTCTTGTTTGGAGCTTTGATGTGAATGACGTTATTGGGGACCAAAAAAGGACTTTCTCGTTTAATATATTAATAATAAAACAATAAAGTATAAAGCTCTCGGCGTTGATCAATCCCTGATGGATGCGGCATGCTTTCGACTTCACTAAGCATCGTTGAAATTGACTGAGGCAGTGCCGCTATCCTCCCAGGCAACCTGGTACCAATTTCTCGACCTCGAGAGATGGAAGGCTTGGTGGATTCTACAACACAATAACAGGCTTTTGGTCGTCAATTGATAAAAAGAAAATCCCGTTCATACTGCCCTTTATTAGCGATGAAGTAAGTAAAAAAGGATAAAGCTCTCGGCGTTGATCAATCCCTGAGGGATGCGCCATGCATTCGACTTCATTAAGCATCGTTGGAGGTGATTGAATGCATATCTGGCCTTTACAATGACTCGCGGTGGCCGGCCGATGTATCGAGCCAGTGCTGCTATCCTCCCAGACAAGTCTGGTACCAATTTGCCGACCCCGGAGGGATGGAAGGCTTGGTGGGCCATGGGCGCATTTTCACGTGCGCGCCGCAGTGGCGCCTCCAACCACTGCGCCACACGCGCCCTGATGAAGTAAGTATAGCTATAAAACCGTGCTTGAGAAGGGCAGGTTTAAAGGAATCAGTAGCGATAGTTGAAATACCACCGGATCCTCTACGTGCTCAGTTAGGTCGTAGCCGCGTGTATGACCGTCTATGTGAAACAAATTGCGTAATTTGCCCCTACGGCAGAGACGGTGACTGCATGAGTTCAGGAACGATATACCTGCTCTTTTATAATGATTGCTGAGACGAATGTATTGGCGAAACGGGCAGACATTTATGTATCCACATAAAAGAAACGCATAGGATACAAAAGCATAGCGGAGACGATTTTGACATAAAAGTCATTATCCTCGTACAAGACTCCAAAACACCAACGGGCAAGCTCCTTGAGGCTTTTTGGATAAATGTCAAAAGCCCTAAAATGAACAGCAGGGAGGAATGCCCCGAGCTCACACGTGATCCCGCCTCGTACCTTCATGTCGATTGTTGATGTTGAGAGGTACAGTCGTCAGCCATATGCGAATCTGAGCGGCTGTTCTTCCTCAGTGGAAGGCACGTAGAAACAAAAAACGGTGGGTTTTTTCGAGAAGCTGTAGATCTTGTAATTATCGATCAGATTTTCATCTTTCTGTTTGTGCTGTTGAAGTGTTTGACCTAGTAAGTTGCGTATTAGTGTGCCCTTCCTGGCTCTGAAGAAGGCGATTCTGCCGAAACGTCAGCTACGATTGTGTTGTATGTGTGTTATTGTATGGAAGTAAATGTATGCTGTTTAACAACCTCGCGATTGCTGAGAAAGAAAACAACGCATTTATAATCCAATGCCGAAGTTAATAGAAAGTCGATCTTGGGAAAAAGTACTCATTAGTATACGGTAGCTGGGCGTCCGTTTAGACCGATGCTTTCAATTCTCGAACGAAAACTGAACAGAATATGTGTTAAGCCGCGAAGTACATACATGTACCAGACATACGCGGATACACAAATGTATGTATATATATATATATATATATATATGTACATATTTGTATTTATACACACAAACACGAAGGGTGCCTGTGCCGCAGTGGTTGGAGGCGCCGCTGCGACACACACGTGGAATCGTTCTCTGCGCTCATGACTCACCAAACCTTATATCCCTCTGGGGTCAGCAAATTGGTACCAGACTTGTCTGGGGGGATAGCAGCACTATCTTGATACATCGGTAGGCCACCGCGAGTCATTGTAAAGGCCAGATATGCATTCAGTCACCTCCAACGATACTTTGTGAAGTCTAATGCATGGCGCATCTCTTATGGATTAATCAACGCCGAGATGCTTTATCCTTTTATATTTTTATAGCAACACCAATAGTTTCCATTGTGAAAGTTGAAAATCATTCCATGTGTTTCTTGTGCTTAACTAAAAGTGTTAAGCGATCGGCGAAGCAGTTCTAGACACGTTAAAAGCTTTGATGATGTTCATGGATCGGGATACGCTAGAGCAGTTACCACTACTGCTGGCCAGTAACATCGGAGTACTGCCAAGTGAACTCGATCGTCAGGTATGGTGATCGTTTTTTCTTGGTACTGAATAGGTTAGGACTTTTTTGCTATATGATGAATGTCTTCAAATTAGAAAGGTATTATGTAGAATTGAGCCATGGCTGATGAAGAAAGAGAGGAAATACGTAAAGTAAGAACAAAATCCATGAGCTATGAGCCAGCGCGTTCGAGGCCAACTAACACTGAGTCCTCTGAAAACTCATGTGCCCTGAAAAATAGATTAGTGACTTTCACTGCATCATATGGAGGACATCAGTGATCCATTATAATAAATTAAATTTGTAAAACTCGAAACATTTTGTCACAGTATACTAGATTTTAGTGAATTCCATTAAAGGATAAAGCTCCCCACATGATTCATCTCTCAGGAATGCACGATACGTTTGAATCTATTAGACGTCGTAGAGATGATCATTGCGCATTGGGCCTATACAGTAATTTTCCGGGGCTTGCCAATCAAGTATTTATTATCTCCCAAGGAACTCTGTTAACAAATTTCCGATCCCAGAACAATATGAGGCTTTGTGGTCGGTGAACATGTGATGGAGTCAACGAGTATTGTAAGACACCTTTATCCACTGCGCTATACTTGGGCCAGTGAAATCAATTACTGTACTGCTCAACAAGTTTCACTTTGTTCTTTCTATTGTATGAAAACTTGAAGGCTAATTTTTCTATAAAGCCTCTAAAAGTTTAGAATATATCCACTGTGAATTGGATAGCTTAGTAATTTTGAAATTGACGAAAAACACCAACGTCTTTTTTCGAGGAAGAAAGTAACCAAACGAGAAATTTTCTTTTCACTGTCTGAAATAGAACGTTGCAGATCGTTCATCTGCTTGCTGACGCTGTGCTACCGTTCTCGCTCACCGACGAGACGCTCATCAAATTGTCAGTACCAGCAGTACTGATGCTGGTCTTGCAACAAACGAACGATCCAAGTATGTAATGATTTTTTTGAAACCGCTCATTTCGAAAATCAAGGAATTTGGGTCTGATGAAAACGAAGACGTCAAGACGTTAGCCGAAAATAAATATATTTATCAACCTCGTGTAAGCTCATCAAAGAAAGTACATTGATTAGTAACACCGAGGTTAAAGGAAAGTCGGTTTCGAAATATTACTATGCTTTGTACTAGCTGATTATAACACCGACTTCTGCACGATGTATTGTCCGGAAGAAAAACAAGTTGTTATTACCAGACGTTATCATTATATCCACCATCAGCACCGTGTAGAAACGGGCATCACAGAGTAAGTTTTCCTCATTCGAGGAGATGACCCGCTGAAGAAGACTTGATTCGACATGAAGTCGAAGCTCTCACATCGAAAAGAATAACAATCGCGGACCATCGACTTTGAACATTGGCTCTGAGGAAGGCAAAGACGTCGGAATTTTAGCCGAAAATAAATATAATTATCAACCTCGTATAAACTTATCAAACAAGGAATACAAAGGATTTGGATTCATTAGGTGATTTTTTCAATCTGTTTTGGCTTACAGAATCGATCGACTGGGGGGGGGGGGGGGGGGGGGGGGTGGTGGTGCGAAATACTCACTATAGGAGAATTTTTTATCCAATACGTAATACTCTCCACTTCTTATCTTCGGCTTATGGTAGATTTTTGCCATAAGGTCTTGCCAGAACCACCAGTGATTCATAGCCGGTTATCAGTTTCCTTCGTATAAGCGCGTTTGAAAAGGAAATAATTTTGCACTCAGCAGCTGGATATTTTATGGATGGATTGTTGGTGACCTGTTTTAATTCTACATTTTCAAAGGATTTATGTAAGTTTTGAGTAGCTGTGAACTTATCGGCTTTTATCGATTCCAAAAAGAAACGTTTCCATTTCTATGTAGAGTTTATAGGCTCGTCTAATTCTTTTAAATACATGTTTTTTCATTGCTGCGTAGCGATTTTTGGATGGCGTAGTATATGTAGAATATGTCGCCTGTGTTTTATTACTCTGCTATCGAGAAATCTCTAGAATTGAAAGCACCGTCCTAAACGGACGCCCAGCTACCGTATGCTCATGAGTTTTTTTTATCTATTGACGATCAAATGCCTGCTATTGTGTTATAGAATCCACCAAGCCTTCCATCCCACGAGAGTCGGGAAATTGGTAGGTTGGCTGGGAAGATAGCAGCACTGCCACGATACATCATACTGGCTCGATGCATTGGTAGGTCTCCGCGATTCATTGTAGAAGCCAGATATGCATTTAGTCACCTTTCAACGATGCTTAGTGAAGTCAAATGCATGGCACATCCATCAGAGATTGATCAACGCCGAGAGCTTTATCCTTTATTTTTTTATTATTGATATTAAACGAGGAAGTCCTTTTTTGGTCCTCAATAACGTCATTCACATCAAAGTCCCAAACAAGAAAAAAAAATAAATGATGACTATAACCAATTGTCCTCTCTCAATTTTCTTTGTGCATTTTTCTTTTCCGATCATATATCATCTCTGTTCGTTTCATAAAACGGGGTGCTTGCAGCAATTCTTCTTCGTGCTAATCCTCTCCATAGGCCTTTCCTGCTTTTTTTCTCAAAGAGATTTCTTCCTTCTACTTAACATTTCAGTGTGAAATTCTTGCGCTTTCCATGGTTGCTTCATCGCCTCTCTAAGGTGCACTGAATGTTCTCGGAAGACTGCGATATATAGGGTTTTGCCCATATCATAACTCAGCTAAGGAAAAGTTTGGCTGTTTTGCACCATAGCCTATCTAGAAATAAAGCAGTGCTATTGTACCCGAAAGACCTAATCGCTAGGTGGAAAACCTGTTCCCCTTCCAGGAAGCCGACGACTGAGAAGCTTGGACCATCTTTGCACGACTTTCTAGATGAAGATACGTAAGAAAATATCTCATTCAGCTTATAAGCTGAGCTATACCGAGTGGTTATTATGAAATCAGGTTTAATGAGTAGGTACATTAAGTAGCTTTCATAACGCTTTAATGAACTACTGTTTTTCATCGTGTTCATTTCGCACCGTTATGGCGGGAAGTGAATTTTCCATAACTTTAATGAAGCTGAGATATTTGCAAAACTGTGGACCCCAGGTGTCTATGGTGGGGAACGAACGCGTCCATGCGGGTCCTTCGTTTAGCCTGTCTCTCAGCTAGTTCTATCGATCTTTATGCCATGGTGCGGTGGTGAGCGCGTTACTCCCTGGAAAGGACAATAGCGCGTTCGTTCCCCACCATAGACACCTGCGGTCCAGAGTTTTGCAAATATCTCAGCTTCATTAAAATTATATTTCGCAATATACCCTGCCATTAAAAAGAGTAGGCTGTAAACAAAAACGGTTAAGATTGTGAATTTTCCATTTTTGCTTCTGTGTCAGTTTTAGCTAGTCGATTCTACTTTCGCCAGGGACATGAGGTGCATCATGTTTTTTGTCAAAGACCCTCGTGAGCATGTATGACATTGGCTTCGGTAGGTTTTTCTGCTATGCAATTGACATCCCGTGGGAGTTTTTAGCTGAAAAATCTTGTTGAGTGGTTGTCGTTAGGACTGACTCATTACGTGCATCTTGTGATTCATAACACATGTATAGAGCAGCGCCTCCAATCCTTGATAAGTGAAGGAGGGTCGGAACTTCCAATTTTTCTCTTTCACTTTGCTCATGTAAAGTCTATCTCCTTGACATAACCAATAAGGGTCCATGACCTTTCATCTAGCTTATAATGTGGAGATTTCCGAGGCATGAGTTAATGAAGGAAGAATAGGAGCCCAAGGACACGGACTTGATTTTTTCGTTCTTCTCCATTACACAGTGTTTTCTCTTCTGAGCTTCCAAGCTACTTGTTTCTTAGTGCCCAATATTGTCTTTTTCACCGCATCCTCTATGCTCTTGTTAGCTTCTCAAGCCTCTCGCTCAATCTTGCTTGGTTGTAGAACCAACTAATGGTTCATGTTCACTTTGTAAACCAGATATACAAAACTTAGAACATTCGAAGATGTACATTCTGTTGGACGCGAATTAGTTCATAATCGGGCTATAATAGTGGCAAACAGTCAAGTGGATAAGAAAGAACGAAACAAAAGAAAAAGATATAGGGAAAAAACATTTTTGAGGTTAACTACATATAAATAAGAACAATTGAAAAGTTGTCAAAAAATGAACTCTGAATGATTCTGACTCTGAATATCTGAAAACTCTGAAAATGGTCTAGTGAAAAATGGTTAAGGACAGGAAGAAATGGATCTGGTTAAAGGTTTCGATGATCGACAGAGAAGGCACTCTATTGTTTGGAGATGGTCGTAATTTTGCGAAGCTGCTTTGAATTGTGGAAGTTCAAAATGCTATTTAATAAAGAGAAACAAAACTACGTTTCGACGTAAAGCAGAAATGTGAAGAAGGGAAAAGTTCTAAAAAAATCTTTGTTATCCTCGTAACTACGAAAGAATCATGTATTTTAGGTCTTCATACGTGGATCATGGAAAGTGCGATGAATAGTAGTCCGAATATCTATGAAGATCTCGTGCAGGTACTTGCTCCAGGCTCTCTTTATTATCGTTGTAGAATAACTGCATATGCCAGACAGGGGTTCTTACGACCTGGCTTATGCTAACGCGTTCATGAACCATAAACTTGGGCTTTTCATGTTTTTTTATAGAATAATGGGGAAATCCATATGCAACACTTTTGTCAACTTTTGGTTAACATTTTTATACCTCTCGCTCTTATTCAGGATGTGAAGGTGTCGCTTTGAAATACACGTTAGCTGATATATTGATAGTTGAACATTTTCATGACTTCAGACTAAAACAGTAAGCTCACATTTCGGTCAAATTATTGACAACTTCACAAAATTCGCTTCGTTTTGGCCGTTTTGAAGTTTTCGAGAGTTTTATCAATATTTATGCTTATAACTTTGTGAAAATAGTTGCTAGGTTAAGTTGCACATCACCACAATCGCTTCTGGCTATGGTGGAAATTCTTAGGGGTGTTATATCATGGTAGATATGCTCAGTTGAAATTCTTGTGTAAGTATATTTCGTTTAAATTCATTTTAAACACAAAGAGCTGTTACTGCATAGAGTCGTAATTTGCCAACTAATAAGAGAGCTTAATGGTGCAGTGATGCCTGTTGAAAAGAAATTTATTGTTTTCCTGGAAAGGATAAAAAGGACAAGGCTCTCGGCGTTGATCATTCCCTGACATATGCGCCGTGCATTCCACTTCATTCGGCATCGTTTGGAGGAGACTGAAAGCGTATCTTGCCTTTACAATGACTCATGGTGGCCTACCGATGTATCGAGTCAGTGCTGCTATCTTCTCACACAAGTATGGTACCAATTTGCCGACCTCGGTGGGATGGAAGGTTTGGTGGGCCATGGGAGCCGGGATCGATTCCACGTATGTGTTCCTTGGCGCACCCGACAACTGCGCCACACGCATCCTTGTTTTCCTAAAACGTAACAAAAACTGATTAATTAATGGGTTTGTGGGCAAAACTTATGATGAAAAATAGTCAAAGTACCAAATTATGCTCTCCATCTAATGCACGTTTCCTTAACAAAAGATGGAAAAAGACCAGAGGATCTCCGTGGCCCCTCTTGGGTGAGGAATGCGCATGGTCCATACTTTTCTACGGCCCTCTGCTTTTATACTTCTTGTAGTTTTCGTGATCAACTCGCATTTATAACTTGTTAAAATAAAATGCCTTAATCCTGAAAAACTCAGAAAATAAAGAGGAATATGTGAGAACAGTGGCTTTGCCAATTCTTGGTTTTTAAACAAGTATTTCCTGCAATTTACAGAAATTTGTAAGGAGGTAGAAAACAGATAGTGTAGTGCTAGTGATCCTGCCTGTTATGCAGAGGGAGCAACCAAGCCAGTCGTTTATTTTAACCTGCTCGGTTCCACTAAGCCTATCACTCCGCAGAGGTCTCGAAACTACAACCATGCTTTCTGGGGGCAGTTCGCTGCCTTCAATTGAAATGGGACCGCTCCATTTGGGCTATACTAGGATTCCACGAAGAATCGTCCTTACTGAGATTCAAAGGTATTCATGACGACGACTTGATTCTTCAAGGATTAGCCTAACCTACACTCAAAAAGTTCGAAGACCTTGATAGGTGGTGGGTGTACAAGAAGTGCTGAAATTTGCACCGCGTGCCGGGTCATGTAATAATAAATATACGATCATAATTGTAATCTCGTAGAAAACCTGTTGTGAAGCGCTAACAGAAATTCGTATGTCCCACATAGCTATCCCCACTCTCCATTATGCGTAATTACCAAAAGGCAATGTGCCCACTTTCAAATGTTTCACTTGAAGAAAGAACTTCTTCCAATCATTGTGTATGTATAACAACAATAGAGTATCGTTATTCACCCTGTTACATGCTACTGAAGCAGTATGATGTTGCGAATGGCGCTTGTCATAATTCATCTTTTTGCTCAATCCAGAAGAAAAGAACCATGGCGTCATTTTGTCGGTGGCTCATCCGTCTGAATTTTTTTTAGAATTAAATACCAAACCTCAATGGTCGTCATCCAACGACTTTTTCTATTTATGGACATTACATGGGTATTAACTAGATGTGTCCTACAATATTCATTGGACTCGCTAAGCCATTTTTCCATCTGGGCCTGTCAAGTCGAAAACAGTCTTGTTTGAGCTCGTAAAAACGCTGAAATGATACATCAATAGGCCACCGTAACCTATGTTATAGGCCATACATGCATTCAATCATCTCTAACGATGCTTAACGAACTGGAATGCATGGCTCATCGCTCAAACATTTATCACCGCCAAGAGCTTTGTCTTTTATCCTTTGCGGCATTTCATCATTTACAACAATGTTACATAAACGGCAATTGTCTTTGCTTCAAGAGCTATGTCTCCGACTTTCCTCATACTTCGCTCTGTAGTATGGGTACTGGATGGCCCATATTTTGCAACAATTACTTGACCGCTTCGATACTTGGACGGCGCATCCTCATTGGTTGTGCGGACCCAGCATGGCCTCCATTTCTTGGAGTTTCGTTGGTTTATCCATTGTGGTTTCCTGAAGTCCCGAAGTGTACGTCTGGCCAAAGTCTGCCCCAGGCCGTCACCACATCAGGCAGTCGCCGCCCTTGTGGATTACAGAGGGATTTACCACCGTACGACTAGTTTGGCTCGTCTCCTGAGCAAATCATCCTGAGAGCAAAGCAATCAGAACACACCAATATAGCAAAAGGCTAAAGGATAAAGCTTTCGGCGTTGATTAATCGCTGAGGGATGCGCCATCCATTCGACTTCATTAAGCATCGTTTGTAGGTGATTGAATGCATATCTGGCCTTTGTAGTGACTCGCGGTAGGCTACCAATGTATCGAGCCAGTGCTGCTATCCTTCCAGACAAGTCTGGTAGCAATTTGCCGACCCCAGAGGGATGGAAGGTCTGGTGAGTCATGGGCGCAGGGATCGATTCCACATATGTGTTGCAGGGCGCCTCCAACGCATGCGTCCTTTCTAGTATAGTAGGTAGTGAATAATTGTAAATCTAAATAAAAGATGAAGCGTTCGCCTTTGATTTCTTCCTTAAAGATGCGCCCTACACTCCAATGCGCTGTTTATTTCACATATACGTGACTTGCGGAGGGCAACAGATGCATCAAGGCGGTATTCTTTCTGATCAGACAAGTTTGGGACCAATTTACTATACCCGCTGTTATGGATAGCTTGGTTTGCTCTGGGTGCAGGATATAGGGTCGCGGCAAGGGCCACATTTGTGCTGTTTGACACCTCCAACCATCTGCTATGTGTACTACTAATAGTTAACTTTCTTTATATATGGCTGTACGTGCAGAGAAAATATTGGACAGGCAGCTGAAAATTTGCTTAAATTACTTTTGAATGGAATTCAGGTAATTGCGAAAGGTACGTCAGAGTCTCGCGTCGCAGCCGCCAATCTGCTCCTTCACTACTGGCCTTTTCCTAATCCACATATCATTCATAGGAGAATTATTCAGTATAAAGTACACGGTAAATGTGGTTTCATCGTTCGTTTTTATGGCCTACTATTACTTTATGTTTTATGCAATATCTGACTTAGCACTGGAAAAGTGGAATAAATAAGCACAATTTAAAATGGTCACCGTTCTGTGACGAGATTCACTTTTCAGCATGGCAACGAATCACCTGCCAATCGACGACCTGCGCCGAGAAGGGGCCAAGGTTTTTTCGTGTTTTTCCTTATCACTTGCCATCAAAAGATAAGGGATAAAGCTCTGGGCGTTGTGCGCCATGCCTTCCGAGACGAATAACAATAGTGGACCATCGACTCGGATCATCGGCTCTGATGAAGACGAAGTCGTCGAAACGTTAGCCGGCAATAAATATTTTTATCAACCTCGTGTAAGCTCATCAAAGAAAGAATACGTATTGATTATGCACACCGAGGTTCAAGGAAAGTCGGTTTCGAATTATCAAGCCGCTGTTGCTATCTTCCCAGACAAGTCTGGTACCAATTTGTCAACCCCGGCGGGATTGAAGGCTTGGTGCGCCATGGGCGTGGGGATCGATCCCAAGTGTGTGTGTTTTGCAGGGCGCCTCCGACTCCGCCGCATGCGCCCTCACTTGCCATTACTCCTAAATTTTTATCGTTTTTTTCTACACAACTGTCTTCACATTTATTGTGCAGATCCCAGCACTTCTAGAATTCGATTTTTTCCTTTCATTCATCACCTACAAAGCTCTTCAGGCCCTTCTTGTGTGGGTTTGGCTGCTGCGTGCGGATTTCTTCTTTATGAATGTCGTAGAGTGCTGCTTGAGTCAATTCTCCATGGAGTCTTTGGATAGCCAAGCTGGAGTGTTCATGCTTGCATATCTAGCAGTAAGCTATTCCCAGACAAGTCTAGTACCAAATTTTCCGCCACGGAGGAATGATAGGATTAGTGAACTCGATGCAGGGCCGAACCAGCAACATGCTCTTGATGAATGGCACCACTACTATTGCGCTACACTTTTCCCAATTCTTACTTTAGAATTCGAATTTAGCAACATCAGTATGGATAAAATTTTGAAGAATATGTCGATGCTTTCCAGAATGAGACAAAGTGACAGCCTTAAGAGTACGGGCAGACTAGAACTCGAGCGTGACAACGACTCTGAGCATCTCACCTTGACCTTGCATTAAATCGTCATAGCTGAGGTTTTCGACTTGACTGTAAAGAAGATTTCGTCCTATTTAGTAATAGCATCATCGTTGCAGAAGTTGGGAAATACTAGCTTCAAATCTTGATTGGAACGGATACGGGAGATTTGAAAGATCTACGCTTTATTTTCCTACATTCTACTGATGGTAGCGACGATTGTGGCGACGACGAAGATGTTAATGACGGGTTTTGTTTCGACACTGATGGTTATGGTCTCAGTTATTTTGACAACATTCAAATTAACGAAAAATTGAATAGAACTGGCAGAATACAAATTAGTTGGTAATTTAGTGGAAGATCTTCCAAAACAAAGATGAAATTCGATGTTTTTCTTCAATAAGCAGAGAGGAGGTTGTTATTATAGAGTTTATTAGGATACAACAGCTGACGTTTCGGCGGTTTCGCCTTTTTCAGAGCCTGGAAAGGTCAAACTGAGATGTGATCTACTCAGCCAAACACTTTCATAACCCGAGCAGATAGATCTTAACAAATAAATTTTTATTCGCAGAAGAAACAGCTTCATTTAAACACCTACCGTTTATTTGTTGTAAGTATCTAAGTTAGTTGGTGGATAGTAACCGCACAGAGTAATACATGGGCGAGGACTGTTCCAGTGTCAGGTCGTTGGATTAGCCTGAGGTATGGCGGCAGGTCACGCGTGTTGACAAGGCACTCCTTCATGAAATTGATGTAATGAGGGGACTAGCATCGAGCATGATGTGATGTGTGGGCGAAGGCTAGCAAGTGCGTGGATCCATTTTCGTCCTTACGGATGGTAATTTTCGTTATTGTGAGAAATCACAGCATTAGAGGAGAAAATGTTGTTAGGACAACGATAAGAATTGATGAAAAAGCCTGCTTAATGATATTTCATATAATGTACAACCTAAGAGCGTATGTAGCTCTAGCAATTATTTCTTGACAAATTGCTAATAGAATTGTCCGGGAGAATAAAAACAGCGACTCATTGCATCAGCTGACCCTAACAAACCATTCTGTGTGGCAGATTTGCATTAATTGGTAGTGGAGTCGAATGCACGGCACATCCCTGAGGGATTGATCAACATCGAGCGCTGTATCCTTTACCATGTTAAAGCCTCATTGTCTCTGTCAGTCTGCTGGTGATCAAATTCTAGAGGCTGTTTTTCAGTGTGAAGTCGTGTTTCGATCCAGTCATCTGTGCTGACATCGCTGACACTTCGCCTCCAGTGTTTCTATGTAGAAAATGTGCCGATAATGTGGTGGCCGAACGAAAAGCACCAATGCGACACCTAACTCAACCAATGCAAGCCAGTAGTGCAACCTGTCAGAATAAGGTGATTTTTTGTTAGCAACTACCTTCATTAGTGCGATAAGGGTCATCTTGGTGAAGATCAGCTGTCTGCCTTGAGGAATGCACCAGAGAGCTATAACCGTTTCTTTTGGGTTTTTTTTTTGTGGTATTTTACTACTTAAGAATGGTACATTAAAGATTTCTGTGTTAAAAACCTGGATTAATTTTTTTGTAGCGTGAAATCGGTGATAAAATCCTTAAGAAAACCTTTTTTGAATATCGATTTCATTTTACTAGAAATCGATTATTTACGCTTTGTGTACAAATCAATGCTTTACCGCCTCATCATGATTGTTTTTGAGGAGGTTGTGAGGTGTTCCTAGGCATCAGGCTGTGATGTACAGCAGGGGATTCATCTCACTGGCAGAGCCTCCCAAGCTGAGGAGGCCGGTGTTTCCACTAGGAAGCGTAGCTAAGAGTAAACCAGTACAGGATCAGGATCCACCACCGTCCTGGTATCAAAGTCACATGGTGGCAAAATTTCCCTCTGATCCACAAGGGCTGCGACTGCCTGTGGTAGTGACGACCTGCGGCACACTTTGACCAGGCAAACCTCGAGATTCCAGGAAACTACAATGGCTAACCCAGCATATCTTTTAAAAATGGAGATTATGCTGAGACCCGCACAACCATTGACGACAGGTCATCCAAGTATCCAAGAAGTAAGCAATTATGTGCTATTTAGTTCTGGATAAAGAAGGGAATCGATCTTAAAACAAAACGATTGAAAAAGAAGTGGATGACAAGAAACTGTATACCATGGACAAATTCATCGAAACTTTTGAATGTTATGGATGATCTTTACGTAGTCAGAGTCCATAGTTTTATTTTTCTTTGAAGAATGAACGAAGTAATCAGAGCACAGCCTGCCTTGTATGCACTTTTCATTCGTTTTCGTTTGAATTTGAAAAGATAAGTAGGCTGATTTTCTCCGCAAACTCTCGGCTTCCGGTACCGTTTTAGTTCATAAACGTTTTTGTTGTTCAATAGATATTTCACATTCAAACGAAGAATTCGGGTCAGTGGAAAGATTTCGTGCAGATCAAAAACAAGCAACTTTTTGTTCACATGGCTAAGAATCGTCGATTTTTGCTTCTTCTCTTTCAATAGTCTCCTTCGCGGAACCCGCTGAATCTCGCACGCTTTGGGTGAGATTTTCCGCTGAACTCGCGTAGTTTAGAAACTTTCACTGTTTACCTGAAAATCCCTTAGTATTGGGTTCATGGGAAATCAATGGCGGATTTCAATCTTATTTTTGAGATGGCATAAATCAGTTCAAAGTAATCGGAATAAAAATCGCTAGGATATACACACTTTCTGACGGCGAACGAATAAACTTGCATGAAATTGTGGACTCCTGGAGACAGTGATGTCTCGTAGAAAGCCTTTTCTGGCTTCGGATTGGTTTCCGAAGCAGTTCTTACACAGGGACTTGTCGAGATGCCTGAAGAAATAGAAGTCCGTAGCCGGGAGATCCAGCGAGTATGGTAGACGAAGTAGTTTCGTAACAGGGCTCGTTCAACTTCTGTGACGTCGATAGGGCGACATAAGGCCGCTCGTTATCCGCCAGAAGGATTGATACTTTTCTTTTGACCATTGAGGGGCATAGCCGTTGAACTATATGGTGCGCTTCGTTGATTTTTTTTTCTTCAACTCAGTATACTTCTCTTCCATTAATTGTTTCACTCGTATCCAGGAAAACAGAATGGTTTAAACCAGCAGCAATACTTTTCCATTTACTGCCTACTACAATTCCATGCCAGGGTATGCGAAATCACCCGAAACGACGCTGAAATATTCGAAAAACTCGGCTATGGTACATAGAAAACCAGCCGATAGAAGAGCAGAGCAAGGGCCTCCATAGCGCTGTGTGTAATACGCGAGCAAGTGAAAAGAGAAATCGTGGTTCGATTCTGCCCGGGGTACCAGTTTTGCAAATTATGAGATATTTGCGAAACGTAGTTCGCAATCCAATTTCTAAATTTCCATTACCCTTTCCCTGGCTAGCATGTTAAATACTGCACCACTAAGGTGAGGCACTTGCTTTGCCTTTCTTTCAGGCCAGTCTTTTATCTCAAGGGTACTGTCGGCAATTACCCGTCGACGGGGACGGCCTGGGGAGCACAAATGGACGTTGAGTACCCAGCTAAGCTGAAACTGTAGTATAAATCACAATTTATTGGATATAATGTGAAATACAACCACAATGATGGTAAGACATTTGCAAAACTCAGACCGCAGGCCACATTTTCCACTGAAACCTTAGGTTAACTGTGGTCAATGCCGATTTGTGCTCTACTCCAGATCATTCCCGTTAAATGGTGATGACTAATGGAACCGTTAGGATAAGTAAATACCTGAGAGAAAAGCAAAGTAAGGGTCTCATTAATGGAGTGGATAAGATCTGTGCCCTGCGAAAAGATAATCGTGGATATGAATCCAGCACGAGATCTGGGCTTTGAAATTATCTCAGCATCATTGTGGTTGTATTTCACATACACCCTGTCATGATAAAGAAATAGTAGACAGTAGATCAAAAGTTATAAATTATGGGAATTTCTATCGTAGAAGTGAAAAATGTGGTCCGAAAATTTTCAGGACTGCCAATCTCAGTCACGTCTAGCTGTCAGCATCTGCTTCTCACATGATTGCACGAGAACGCACAATTTTGTACCAATTCGCCTTTGCCAGGTATATTTTGAATTTTATATACATTTATTTTATTATTATTTATTACTTGTAATTTTATATGTTTATATTTTATTTTATATTTTATATATTTACATCTTAAAGAATTCAAAAACCATTTAATTGTTTTGCACAATAAAATAAATTGATAAAGCAAAAGAGAAATGACATGATATCTATCCTCATTGAGTCCATCACTTTAAACGTTTCATTCAAACTCTTCAAAATTCCTTTCCATCCTAAACAACCTAGAACCTACCTAGTTTTAGGAATGCGTTGTTGTTCTGCACTCACAGTGTGAAACTCCACATTTGGTTCATCGCGGGTCCGGCTGCGTTTGGGGTCAACCGGTAATGTGGGATACTGTAGAAGGAATAGTGAAGCTTATGCGTGAAACCGCTCAATTCGAAGGTACACACAACTAGTTCTTCTGCGAGTAGCTGATTGAGTGAAACTTTGTCGATTTAGTTAAAAAAAAAAGAATGTCCTGCCCTAACCTATGGCTGGCAATAGTTTTTACTTATTAGGCTAGTATTTCTGAATAGAGTGATGTGCTAGCAACTCATCAAGAAAGGAATTCAGGAACGGAAGGCGAAGGAAAACGACCGAAATGGCTGCGACAACTCGAAGGTGGTCATTCATTGGGCAAAGAGATTGACACGATGGCCGACGAGAGACGCATGTTGAGCCGATTCGGTGTATGGATGATGGCTGCCCTCTGCCCACCTAATCAAAATGCTGATCAGGTAGTGTCAATGAAATCATTTCCCATATGGGGGGTGCTCTGCAGATTGAGAACGTTTTCTGGCGCTAAATTTGCAAAACGACTACTCCCGCCGAGATGAAATGAATGATTTTTTCCTTATGAATTCTCCTTATGAAAATATTCCTCCTTATGAAAATATTTCATAACTAACAAAATTTCTGCATGTTAAACGCACTATTGTAATAAACCACCGCCATCATTGTTGAGAAACTTTTCCCAAAGTTTAACCCTAATTCTTAAATATTTCGATGGTGGCTATTTAAAGCAGGATGCTCGTTAGGGTGTTTTATTGGATTTGTTTTTGAGCATTAGGTTACTCTATTGAATTTGTTTCTGAGCCTAAACATTTGGGCACCGTCGGGATGCGGAAAGGGTAGTTCTATCCGAGATTTTGCTATTGTTTCCTGTAAAGAATAAAGCTCTCCGCGTTGGTCAAACCCTCAGGAATGCACTGTGCACTGGAATTCATGAAAAATCGTAGAGGTGATTAATGCATATCTGGTCGATGTTTCAAATGAGTGCTACCATCCCCTGAGAAATGTCTGGCACCAATTCGCCAACTTCGAGGGATGGGAGAATCGTTAAGCCCTGGGCGCGAAATCGAACTAACGAGCACATTTATTGCAAAACGCGTCTCGTCACTGCGCTCTACGCGTTCCACTATTAGTTGTAAAATTTTTGAACTTTTCTCAGCACGGCACTGCAAATGCACTTTTTATTCTTCAGAAATCTATCTCCTATATAATGTATAACGTGTTTCAATGGTTTGCTACTACTGCCTTGCTTCCGAATGACAGCATGGGTGCCAGCTTGGAGCAGTTAAAGACAGATGTGAGTTTTTTTTTTGAGGTGTGTTGATCTCTGGTATGTTATCTCAATTAAGCCACATTTTTCAATGCGAGAAATCTTATTAATGGTTACGATCATGTTTGAAAATCATTTAACATACTGGTGGTTGGTTCGATAAAAAGGTTTTGAACAAACCAATTGGCTGTGAATGTAAGATTTGTGCTGGTTTTCTAGTGTGTCCTATACCAAAAAGTCCATAAGCAATCCACCAATAGTCGCATTTCAGAAAATTTACACATTTATTGATTTATTTTATATAATTTAAGAAAATCCTATTTCACTGGTGTTTTGATCCTCGACGTAACACTTTTTTCTTACATGGACTCTTTAGAAGTCTGGGATAAATTACTAGACGCTCACTTTACTCAGTTTTGGGCCTAGTCTGATCGGGTAGAAACTTTTTGCTTCGCAACTAAATTTCTTCCAGAACTGTGACGTTTCCTAGAATGAGCATAGTGCTAGTTGCACTTCTGGGGGAAACCTTCATAACTTCGGATTTCTAAGTATGGATGCTCTTCTGGAAAGGAGTGAGGAACTTCTGTACGCTGCTATTTGATTTATAGGAGCATCCCTTGTCTCAGCGAGGCTGAGTGGGTGTTAACGTGGAGTTTCAAGAGTTTAGAGCACGGAACAAGAGATAAAACCACGTTCCTGACAAACTGCTTGGATGTTTTCTAATTTTTTCGTTTTTCTTCCTTGATGTTATCCTTTGGATAATTTATGAGTAGGTGCGCAAGGTCGCTTTCGCTTGCATGAGGTCGACTAACCTTCGTCGTGAAAAGCATATCTCCGATGAAAGAGTGTGCTGAGACTGAACAGACACTCTTCTCAAGAAGTACTTTGTAGCATTTCGTTATCAACTGCTCTTTCTTTATAATGATGATATTCACGAGCTTCATTTTCCTTTTTCGAAATGCTATTCAGCCGTGACCACATCATTTTGATGAAGGCGATAAATACATTTGATCATCTCGTAATTGGTCGACTTAGAGTACGCTTACATTTCTTTACTGTTCATCCTGCCATTTTTCTCTTCAATCCTGTCGTCTACTCATCATTACCAAGAAACTACACGCTCTATTTGGATGTAAATTCCTCGATCTTTCTCTATATTTTCACGCGTCATCCGAAAAGATGTTTATCGAAGGGTTAGGCTGTGAAGTTTGTCTTAATCTGGTGCATGTGCTGTACTTAAAAGCTGTCACCGAAACTTCTGCGAATGATACGTAAGGTCAACGAAGTAATGGATTTTACCACATTTCTTGGATGAACCGCAAACCCACAAAGATATTCACTGCTTAGTCGTCAATAGGAATACATAATGAGTCAGTATCACAGCCCACCAGTTAGTATTTGTGGTGATATATGGTTTCGTAAAACCGCTTCATCAATCTGTGGGTTTTTTTTAGAATATTTTTTTACTTTTTTTACATGACCCGTCTTCACGTCTATTGTGCGGATCCCAGCACTTATCACACTCGATTCGTTTCCTCGCATCCATTGCCCTCGAAGATCCTCCAACTCTACGTATGACCTCGGTTGCTGTTTAAGGATTGTTATTTCATCGTGAATGTCATAGAATGCTGGTCGAGCAGTTATCCCTGGAGTCCGAAGTTAGCCGAGCCAGAGCGTTCCTAGTTGGATTACAAAGAGTGACTTCTTTCCGAGACAAGTCCGGTACCAATTTCACAACCCCAGAGTGATGAGAGGCTCTGTCGGCCCGAAACGGAAACGAACTAGCACCATGCTCTTGATGACGGCCATCACTTTCATTGTACTGTCAGCCCTCTAAATTTGGAATCTTTTATTGTTGTACAAATAATACTGCAATGTAATAATGAACTGCTTTACAAATAATAGTGCTCACACAATAATGAATTACGATAACAACGAAAAAAATGAAGAACTGTTTACAGTTTTTATGCGATTGGATCAACATGGCGATAAGGATTCACTATGAGGTGTTTATTAGTGCTCTGTCACCGAATCCTGAAATTGATGGACAACATTTCGAGCAGATCAAAGAAGGATTGGGACGGTAGGAGCCTCATTGATATCAGGAATTGTACTCTGAATTTAACATCGATACGTCAAACATTTCTCGTCTCACGTGACAAATTCATGTTATTTCGCAGTGAGAACCTCAACTGCGAGGATTCTTGTAAAAAACGTATATGTCTACGCGAAATCTCTAATTTGGCAGTGTCAGTGTACCTACCAGTAGTGGCGCAACGAAATTCATAAACGTACAGCTGAATATCACAGACATCGTGTCAGCCAGCAAAAGTGTAATAAAGAATGAGGAAGAACACTAATAATGTTAAAATATCTTCTCCAAATTTGTGCTTAAGTACTACGAGAAAGGCAGATGTTGTCTACCACTGACTAAGAAGATTTCGGGTGAATTAAGTGTGGCAGGACGTGGGTCGAAATGGGTTGACAGATCAAGTAGCGATCGTGATGCTCTGAAGTGAACAGTATTATTTTTGGGAAGGAAAAGAGTTATTATTGTTCAGAAAGAAATTCTAAAGTGGTGAGAGATCCCTCTGTCGGCCATGTGCTTGTGCAGACTACTTGAGAACTAGGAAATGATTTCGTAATAGAGGAAAAGATTGGAAGAAATAGCATTGAGAATAACACAAGATATACATAAGAGACAATGTTCACTTTCTATTTTTTCCTTCCACAATTTTCACAAAAGGGTATTATGGGAAATACAACCACAACTATACTGAGATATTCGCAAAACTCCGGATCGCAGGTGTCTGCGGTGGGGAACCAACGCGTTATTACCCTTTGCGGGGGCTAACGTGTTCACCATCACACCATGTGGGTCCTTCGTTTCGCCTGTCTCTCAGCTAGTTCTATCGATCTTTTACCAACAGCAATCACCCAACAACGGGATTGATCTGGGGAGCACAAATCGGCAGTGAACCCAGTTAAGCTGGAAAGGAGGACAATAGCGCGTTCGTTCCCCACCATAAATACCTGCGGTCCAGAGTTTTGCAAATATCTCAGCTTCATTAAAGTTATATTTCGCAATATACCCTGCCATTAAAAAGAGTAGGCAGTAAACAAAAACGGTTAAGATTATCGTTTTGCTTCAAAATACTTAGTATTCGAAGGCTTAACTATGAATTCTATTACATATGCAACGCAATGTCTCATCTGTTATTCACTGCGGATTCTTCTTTCATGAGAAGATATTACGTGAAACACAATTATAAGGATGCTGAGAAGGCGCGTGTGGTGCAGTGGTTGGAGGCGCCACTGCGACACACACGTGGAATTGATCCCCGCGCCCATGGCTCATCAAGCCTTCCATCCCTCCGTGGTCGGCAAATTACTTGTCTGGGAGGATAGCAGCACTGGCTCGATACAACGGTTGGCCACCGCGAGTTATTGTAAAGGCCAGGTATGCATTTAGTCACC
Organism: Angiostrongylus cantonensis; assembly: GCA_009735665.1. Classification (NCBI taxonomy): domain Eukaryota; kingdom Metazoa; phylum Nematoda; class Chromadorea; order Rhabditida; family Metastrongylidae; genus Angiostrongylus; species Angiostrongylus cantonensis. Next base: position 698,492 of record MQTX01000082.1, on the reverse strand, counting down.
TCCAACGATACTTAATGATGTTGAATGCATGGCGCATCCCACAGGGATTGATCAACGCCGAAAGCTTAGAGCTTAAGGATACTGAGATATTAGCAAAACGTGGTACACTAAATGAGCTTCGAACTCGCGGTTACCCTTTCCGGGACCTCACATGCTACCGACTGCACCACTGAGGCCTTCGTTTTACCTCTCTCTCGGCCAGTCTATTATCCTACGGTGCTCTCAACAATCAACTGTCAACGGAAACGGGAGTAATCTGAAGAGCACAGATTGGTAGTGAATCCCATTAAGCTAAAATTGCAGTCGAAATCATGATGTTGTATTCTTAACTATTGCCTAAGTCTTAAATGAACTATGCCTCATATAAGTGTTTTGTAAGTACAGGATGTGTTACGATAATTTCATTCAGAAGACTAGGGCTACCTTCTAGGCTAAAGTTGCAGAAAGCGAACAGAAAAAATTGAGACATTTTTCTGGCGGTCATTTATGAAATTTACGGAGCACGAACTAAGGAAGGAATTCAGAATATAACCACAAGGTTGCTATGGTCTGGTGGACTGGATGGAAGCCCCGGTAAGGGTAATCGCGGGTTCGAAACCCAACTGTGGCTTCGGGTTTTGTTCAATCTTATCATACTTGTGGTTGCGTTTCACATATGAAACGTTTGAAACTGGCTGACGCATTACCTGCAATACATGTAATCCAGTTTTTGATCAACCATCATCCCTATGTCTCTTTTAAACCGCAATTTGTGTTTCTCGTGCAAAAAAAGAGCTCTCGATAGATCTAAATGAGAGTGAAAAATCCTACTTTTATTTCGACATGATGTGGCTATCAAATGTTTTACGAGACTTCTAGAACAACTACCACCTTTGAATACGTTGTTTTCTTGTTCAGCAAATCACGAGGTTGTTATACAGCATACATTTACTTCCATAAAAAAGCACACAATACAATGCAATACAACAGTAGCTGACGTTTCGGCAGTATCGCCTTCTTCAGAGCCGCTTTTTTACATGACTTCCAATGAGGAAGGTTAGAACAGCTGATTATAGTCGCATATTGTTGCTGACATCAACATCAACACGTCAGCTACTGTTGTATTGTATTGTGTGTCTTTCTATGGAAGTAAATGTATGCTGTATAACAACCTCGTGATTTGCTGAACAAGAAAACAACGTATTCATACTCCAATGCCGAGGGTTAATAGAAAGTCGATCCTGGGAACTGTCGCAACTACCACCTTTGTTGATTTTAGTAAAATCTAGCAAGGTTTGAAAGAAGTTTGGTACCTGTTCAGTCTGCTGGCTTTGATGCCCTACGACGTGATTTCGATAGAGACGTGGAGTCGTGTGATGCCACAGTGGCTTCAGGTAAATCAGAACCGGTGTTTAGAAATTCGACAAGAGCTCGTCTTTTATTTTTAGCAGTTTCGTTTAGTTGATTTACGAGAAATGCACTGAAGAACAACAACATGATCTGAAGATTTTGCTCTGCAAGATATTCGAGCCCGATCTGTGTCCACTACCATTTGAAACGGCTTTGGTAAGTTCATTTTCCACAGGAAAACTAGTCATTGTCTCGCAAAGACCCAGTTTATTTAACGGACCAGTTCGGTTCGATTGACCGAATGGCCGAGTGAGTAGCAGGTCGGCCATCTTCTTGAGCCTTAGTGAAGAGAGTGTGCACAACAATGCATATATAGTGAATTCCCTTCTGGTTACTGTATTTCTCCTCAGTACAGTTTCACCACTTCACCAAGTTTTTCTTCTTAATTTAGTGTTTGAAGTAAACTCCTAAAGCGAACCTAACTTTCGCGGCTGATGACTCTTCTCCATCCTGGGCTACACTTTCTGTTTAGCATTTCTTTGAGCTAACGTTAACGTCGAAAGTCCCAATCGTCGCTTATGAAATTTATTTTCGAGTTGCAGGTATTCGACTTCGTAAGTTGTCGACTTGGTGGGAGTGACTACATGGAACTCTTTAATGCACTACAATGGCTTCATGTATGTTTTTTTAACTAATAGAAGATCAAAATTGCTGAATAGTTGAGCACCTATTAGCAACATGGAAAGGCGAGTACTTGAAAAATGAAGAACTTGGTAGTCATCTAATTTGTTTCTACCCTATTCACATACCGTAGAAATGCCTTACTGTGAGCAAGGGATGCGTAACACTTATAACGATCAAAGCGGATGGGTTTCGTAACCCGTTTCCCACTAAGTCTTAAATGAACTATGCCTCATATAAGTGTTTTGTAAGTACAGGATGTGTTACGATAATTTCATTCAGAAGACTAGGGCTACCTTCTAGGCTAAAGTTGCAGAAAGCGAACAGAAAAAATTGAGACATTTTTCTGGCGGTCATTTATGAAATTTACGGAGCACGAACTAAGGAAGGAATTCAGATGATTTTAGGCTCCAGCAACTGAATTATTTCCCAATATCGACTTCCTATTAAGCTCGACATTGATCAAATAATTTACTGTTTTCTTGGGGAGTAAGCACAGGGTTGTTGTTTTATTCCTTATTCACAAGCAGGTTAGTGTTGATTCGTAGCTCAGTTAGGTCTAGTACTGAGGTAACTCTACGGATAAAATTTGAGGATCATTTGAGCAAATCATATAACGCGACTTTAAGAATGTATAGAAACACCATTAGCGAAAATTAAGCGAGTTACAGAAGGGTAAGTAATGTGCCAGGAAAGTCAAAGCTTACCGTGTTAGGAGGCATGGCTCTCCCTGACGAGGCGTGCTTTCTATTAGAACTGGGTTCGAGTTTCTCACCGTCTGACTTCATTTTTAAAGTATCCTTACGTGCATGTAGTTTACACGAACTTCGAGATAATCTCCGCAATAAAGCTAGAGTTTAAGCATGATTTAAGAGTGAGCAAGAAGGGCGCGTGTGGCGCAGTGGTCGAAGGCGCCCTGCAACACACATGCGGAATCTCTCCCCGCGCCCACGGCCCATCAAGCACTCCATCTCTACGGGGTCGGAAAATTGGTGTTAGACTTGTCAAGCAGCCCCGGCTCGATGCATCGGTAGGCCACCGCGAGTCACTGTAAAGGCCAAATTGCATCCAATTACCTTCAAATGATGCTTAATGAAGTCGAATGTATGGTGCATCCCTCAGGGATTGATCAACGCCGAGAGCTTTCATTTTATTTAACAAAAAGAAGAGACTTTACCACAGCCGCTATTTCCTCAAACGTTTTATAAAAACAAGATCTCAACAATGAAGTTGATAGCAAATTTCGGATAATTTGCGTACGAAATTCTCAAAGTCCTCAGTCACTGTCGGGCGCAATGAAGTTGTTACTCTCTAATCTCATAGGACCGCAAAAATGTGTTAGGCAAGCAATTCAAGAGCTGAGGTGAAAAACATCGGATTATCCGTTCGTGATAAGACGTGTAGAGTATGCAGTAATAGCACCCAGGATCGACTTTCTATTAACCTCGGCATTGGAATATGAATGCGTCGTTTTCTCTCTTAGCAATCGCGAAGTTGTTAAACAGCGTACGTTTACTTCCATACACACATACAACACAATCGTAGCTGACTTTTCGGCAGAATCGCCTTCTTCAGAGCCGCTTTTTTCATCTGTCTTCCACCGAGGATGAACAGTATGCAATAATTCTTTATCTTGTTGAAATCCCTGAAATTAGCGCGTCAAATAGCCATTTGAATGTTTGCAAAACTGGTGCTCCTCGGGATAGGTGCAGCTTGTTGGCAACCGTTTGTACTACCGCCTATGCACAAAGAACACGAAAGTGCACAAATTGCCACAACAATAGTGTACGATATGCTAATCACTCGTAAAGTGTGTGAGGGCGAACACATTGGTTAGACAGGTAGATCATTGTGCTTTCCTATAATAGAACACCCAGTCGGTAAGCTTAAGGCTGGACAAAATACCCCACGGAACACACATAGCACACGAAATGATAACGGAGAAGTTTTTGAAATAGAAGGTCACATGCTTGCACAGTAATCGAAAGCTTCAGCGCGCGAAATTCTCGAAGCATTCTGGATAAATTCTTAGTATCCAAAAATGAACCGCGGGAAGGAGAGCGTCGTCATAACACAGGCTCTCGCGCAATATCTCCGAGTGATGTTTTAATGTGAGAAGCAAATTACACTTCTATGTGAACTCTTTACAATTGGTCTCCACGCGAAATACTCAGTGGAAGGCTTGTGGAAAGCTGTAAATGTGAAGAAGATATTTTGTTTTTAATGCCGTGGAAATTATGGCATCGTGACTTTTCATGTTTTGGTTATGAAGGTGTTTGTGGGAATAGATTGCAGTCACTTGATCCTCGCAAGCTCTCAAGAAGGCGAAATCTGCCGGAACGTTGGTTTTTTTGTGATAGAGAGTAAAATAATAACCTCACATTTGGTCATCCAGAAGGTAGCGAATTCTTTGGCAAATGAACTGCATATTTCTTTTATGATCATGTAAAATTGAAAGATGGAGTAGGTAGCAAAATGGTAGTGTTGCCCGTCATTACGAGCATGGTGCTAGTTCGATTCTGCACTAGGCCAACCAAGTCTCTCTGCCTTTCTGGGCCGAGGAGTCAGTACCGGACTTGTCTGGGAAAAAACCACTCTCTGTAATTCAGTTGGGAACGCTCCAGGCCGGCTATCTTAAAAATCCAGGGAGAACCGCTCGACCAGCATTCTACGACATTCAAGATGAAAATGGAAATCCTTAAAGCAGCAACCGAAGTTACACGTAAAAAATTGGAAGATCATCGTGGACAATGGATGCGAGGAAACAAATCGAATATGAGAAGTGGTGGGGTCCGCACAATAGACGTTAAGACGGATCAAATAAGTAAATAAATAGATAAATAATTGAAAAATCCGCAATTGATCGTGTTTTCTTAATTTGAAGCATCACTTTTTTGAAAAATGTTTCCATCCACTTTCAAACATAACTGCCTGCCAATTTTAGTTGTTATCCCGTTTGGAGATTTCAATTCCGCTGAACATGCTGCTCGAGAACTTCAGCATCGCTCTAGGCGGCCTGTCAGCGATGGAAATTCCTCAGCTGGAGCAGAATGATCTGGAAGATGACTCCATCTCCATTCATATAGTTATCATCGACATTCTTGTTCTTCAGGTTCTGAACAATTTCGTTTGTATTATACTAAAGCATTTAGTAGTAAAAAGTAATGTGTTTGAAACCTAAATTTTTCGCATTCTATAAATGGTCGACATCTGCAATAGTTTTTTCACAGTGTGAAGTAAGCTGTGCCCATACTGATAGCTCCTACTTTTCCACTGTGAAAGGAGGGGTGTATGCAGAAAAACATTGCCGTTGAACTGTGAGCCTCCTCATGCCGTTTATCTGGCTCCTTATCAGTTGATAAGCAGAGGATTAAGCGAGTGCATCAATTATGCTAATAAGCTTTTGTGGAGAAACCAAGAAGCATGTGGGCAACTGTTTGAAGTCGGTCACCAAAGTCCGACAACAGCTCCCAACCTACATAAAAAAATCTGGCGAGCTTTTTGGCTTTTTTTGCAATGATTTGATTCATTTAGTGGGAAACTATCAAAAATAACCCTATTAGTTGTTAGTAGAGAATTGGAATTGGATTTCAGTTGCGCCTAAATGAAATTGTCGCTCACGAGCAGTCACCACTGACAGAGAAGCTGTTCGAATGTGTTTCGCTTCTTCTCAGTGTACCACTTCGTACCACCGACCACGAGTGCAAAAACCCTGAATTGGATGGCTTCGCCGATTGTTCCGGTTAGTGAAACGAGTAACGTCGTGCTACAAATTTAGACTATTGTGGATGTGAAGAGAACTCATCTGAAATTAACACGAAAACCTTCAAGCTAAGTGAAACACATCGAAATATTAGCCTATTCAACTTTTCTAGTCAAACAGGAAGTCTTCACAACGCATATAATCGCTTTTCGAAGATTTTCAAACAAAGTGAACCTGAGAGTATCCAATTAAAAAAGGGATATTTCATAGCTATCGTATCCTTTTCTGAACTAAGCTCTTCATTAGTGTAATCAACTGTAGAGTGTTCTTCGTTCGCTCGAAGTTAAGACTGCCACAATCTGCAATGACAGAAGGATGTCTCTTAAACAATTATTGAGGAAACCGGCTCGTTTTTTATGAGTCATCTATGACTCGTTTTCCTCTCGGTCGTTTTCTTTTGCCGCGTAATTATTTTGTCATTCATTCGATGGCTTATCTAGCAAAAATGCTGTGGCGAGTCCTAGTAAAAGTCCTATTCCGAACCTGGAATTTTGCAATATGTATGCAAAGTTTTCTTTCGAACGAGTTCGAGGACATAGGCATGTATTATATATACTGGTACGCCTTACCTATCTAGGAAACATCATCAGCCATTGACAGTGATGTTGCTGAACGTCAGGTGAGCTCTTTCTTCGGCGCAGATTTGAAATAGCTTGCTGCAAGTGAATGGGAAGGAATATTTTTACGGTCAAGCACTTTACTTACTTACTTACTTGGATACTTGGACGGACCGTCTTCAAGAGCTGTGCTGACTTCAGCACATGTGCAATTCGTTCCTTTCTCTCGCAATCGTATTCCATGGTGGTAGTCTTGTTCGAGCATGGTAGCGCTTGCGAGTCTCATACCGTGATCCGTAAAACAACTGCAGCTGCGAGTACAGCTGATTAACTTTGTTTACGAACACGTCCGCCCAACGTGTAGGTGGTCGCCCAAGAGGACGTTTGCATTCTCTTGGAGTCCACTCTACTGTTCTTTTTGTCCATCTGTCGTCTGTTCTTCTCATTATGTGACCGGCCCATCTATGTTTCGCTGTCGATGTATATTCTCCTGGTTCTCGAAGATGTGACAGATTTCGAAAGTCAGAGCTTCGCATTCCGGCTAGATATTGAGAGTGCCGGTTACATTTCAGAAGACCGCTCAAGCTCTCTGTGAGTAGTGCGAGGCATTCTTGATGTAATTGAAGTATCAACCCACGTCTCTGCAGCATAACAGAGCGCTGGGTGGACCGTAGAATCGAAAAGGTGAGCGCGGATTTTTGGGTGCTTCAGTTGGTCGGTGGCTTCTTTGAGAGGCCCGAATGCGGCCCAAGTTGCATTCTCTTGGAGTCCACTCTACTGTTCTTTTTGTCCATCTGTCGTCTGTTCTTCTCATTATGTGACCGGCCCATCTATGTTTCGCTGTCGATGTATATTCTCCTGGTTCTCGAAGATGTGACAGATTTCGAAGGTCAGAGCTTCGCATTCCGGCTAGATATTGAGAGTGCCGGTTACATTTCAGAAGACCGCTCAAGCGCTCTGTGAGTAGTGCGAGGCATTCTTGATGTAGTTGAAGTATCAACCCACGTCTCTGCAGCATAACAGAGCGCTGGGTGGACCGTAGAATCGAAAAGGTGAGCGCGGATTTTTGGGTGCTTCAGTTGGTCGGTGGCTTCTTTGAGAGGTCGGAATGCGACCCATGCTGCTCTCCTTCTTCTGTCTAGTTCCTCCTTCGTGTTGTTTTTTATGTTTGTTGATTGAAGGTAAACTTACGAGGTGGTCTGTGCAATTAGAGGGCCATCAAATTCAATTTTTTCGACTTCACACCATGGGTTTTTTTATGAACTGGTTCTTCTTTTGATTCATGCGCAGTCCGATCTTTTTCACCGCTTCGTTGAACTCGTTGATCATCATCTCTGCTTCGCTGGTACTTCTTGAGAAGATGACGATGTCATTGGCGAAACGAAGGTTTAATAGGATTATTCCATCATTAGATATATATATATAATATATAATACATATATATATGCCTTTCTCATCCCAATCGAGTGACTTCATTATCCACTGCAGTGCCTCACTCAACAGCTTTGACGATATTGTGCCCTTATCGAACTCTTTTCCTTGCGTAAAGTAAGAGGTCGATGAAAAGCTGTATTTTGATAGTGCAGCTCCGATAACAGGCAGATAGAGTTCTTATGTAGGACAGGTCTCCTTGGTCGAAGAGCACAGATAGGATTGCATTCTTTTCGACGCTGTCAAACACTTTTTCATAGTCGACAAATGTTAGGACTAGAGGCAAGCGGTATTCACGGCAAACTTCGATGACCCTCGACACGGTTTGCATGTGGTTGGTGTAGCAAAATCCTTTTCGAAATCCTGCTTGTTCGACTGGTTGCGCCTCATCCAATCTCCTTGATATACGCGAGAGGATAATCTTCGTGAAGAGCTTGTAGAATACACGCAACACTTGCAAGCATTTTTACCCCACAAAAAACTATATCCTGAGGGAAGGCCATTTTTAGTACCTTCTTTGACCCTTTTTTAGTTAAAGTTGAAAGTGTGATTTTAAAAATATGTGAAATTAGCTAACGTGATGATAGTAGCCAATTACAGCCTGCCAGCAAGCGGCATTTCTTCATCAAATGGTTATGAATATGACGGAGAATGTTTCTCCGAAACAAGAGATGGCAATCACTGCTGCAGAGGTAGGTTCTGTCAATTTATGCCAACTCGACTCGAAACAATGTGGAGGATGTGTTTTGGTTCAGGACGAACCAGTCGACTCTTGCGAACTCACATCTTCGTCTGCATCTCATCCGAGTACCGCTCTTTCTCCACAAACTGCTCCCGGTAGCAAGACAGGTGGGTGGTATGGGATTTTCTACAAACTCAGTGATCGCACTGCACATCCGTTCTTCAGCTTCGCCACCAGTGGCTTCACCTCCAACTGGTTTTACCGAAGGTGGACTTCGTTTCCAGACGGCTGTTGTTGAACACACAGGCGACGATGAATTTGTGGGAGTCTTGCCTGCTGAAGAGGTATGCATAATATGTGACGTCATTCGTATCTGGCTACACTTGTGAGAGTCTTTATATTAAGACTATTCAGTGATATATCTGATATCTGAGTTCAGAAGGTGTTGTTATTTCAGTTAGAAATCGCCATCGCTGAAGCAACTACCCTAACAGAGACTGATGTCGGTAGGGAGACTTGCCAGGTTGTCACGAGTAGTCTTGTCGAAGGAATTAAGGTAAGTCTGTTCCCAGGATCGATTTTCTGTTAACCTCGACACGTCTCCATTTAATAGTGTTAAAATATTTTCTTATGTTTGAAAAGTGTGCTTCTATTCGGGAAATATCCTTTTCTAGTTAGTTGGTTTAACTGTTATGATTTTCAAACCGACCGTCACTTAACCTCGCTAGTAAAAGAATCGACATATTTTAAATTGTTGAGTTTGCATGAAGATGATAAACTACTTTTATGCGACTAATGTTTCCACGTCTTCGTCTTCATCAGAAACAATGATCCGAGTCGATGGTCCACAGTTGTTCTCCTTCTCGATGTGGCGTCTTTGTAATCGCACCGAGATGGACCATCTCGTCAGTGGAGCAACGAATGGAACTCAGCGAATAGTCATCTCAACAACAACCGCCTTGTATAAAAGAGTACCGCCGGAAGAGCATGCCTCATTCGTGAGGTGTTCTATTGACGAGAAGATCCGTCTCGATACGACTAGGAAGACTCCACATCGAGAAGAAGAATAACAGTGGATCATCGACTGGATCATTGGCTCTGATGAAGACGAAGGCGTCGAAACGTTAGCCAAATAAAGGGTAACCCGAATACGAATGATTGCTGATGGCAGTGATCAATAGAAAACTAGCTGAGAGACAGACGAAACGAAGGGCCTGCTTGGTGTGGTGGTGAACGCGTAAGTTCCCGGAGAGGGTTATAGCGCGTTCGTTCCCCACCGCCTACACCTGCGGTCCGGATTTTGAAAATGTCTCAGCATTATTACGAACAAAAGTTATTTATCAACTTCGTATAAGCTCAACAATTTAAAATATGTTGTTATGATTTTATTCACTAACAACTAATGGCGTTCCTTTCAGGATTCAAATTCTCCAAATCAACAGCAACAGCAACAGCAGCAGCAGAAAAATCCGCCCGACGACTTTGTAACGACTTCTGTGGGTCGATTCCGTTTTTGTATCGACCAACTTCCGCCTCAGTTGAAGATGATTCATGCACTTCTCGTGGTAGGACTCTTTTTCTGAATTATGTCGAAAATATACTTTCTTACGATTTTTTGAAAATTCTTTGGCTTCTGATCTATTCGAAAATTTACGATTCGGCCAGAAGGATGATGTGATAAGAGAAGCTAGCTTTTGCTAATATCTCCCCATCTTTGTAGTTGTATTTGACTTAACACCACACTTCGCCATGAAAAAAATAGGTAGTAGGTAAAGGTCAAAATTGGAATTTTAGTTCCTAAAAGGATTCATTAGGGCGCGCGTGGTGCAGTGGTTGGAGGCGGCACTGCGGCACGCACGTGGAATCGATTCCTGCGCCCATGGCCCACCAAGCCTTCTTTCCATCTCACCGGGGTCGGCGAATTGGTACCAGACTCGTCTTGACTCTTGAATTGGGAGGATAGCAGCACTGGCTCGATACATCGGCAGGCCACCGCGAGTCATTGTAAAGGCCAGATATGCATTCAATCACCTCCAAAGATACTTAATGAAGTCGAATGCATGGCGCATCCCTCAAGGATCGAGCAACGCCGAGAGCTTTATCCTTTATCCTTTTTAAAAGGATCCATTGCATTTGATTATTTGTGACAAGTCGTTAAGGTGTAAAGTTAGTGTAAAAAAGAGATTTTGTTATTTGATAAGATAGCCTAAATTATGGAGAACTATACCCAACACTAAGTGTAATTACAAAGACTATTTAGTGCTTAGGTTTAAACCAGACAACAAGGGTAATTTTAACGCTTCACATAACTTTAAATCTCTTCCTAGGGATAAGCAAATGCCTAGTCTCGATTGAATTCTTAGCCGTAAATTTTTTTGCTGGAGGAATATTTAAAAGGTTAGTAGTACTATGTCTTTAGAATTTGGAATACACAGAGGATCCGGATGTGGAAAACTTCATCATGAACACATTGAAATTTCTTTGTCTCCATTGTGGTTCGCTAACTAATGCACGGAGGGAGCATCGAGGATTTCTGATTTGGATTCAGGCACGTTCGCTGAATTCTCGTTCCCAAAACCTGAGAAAGTAAAAATTTCTGCTTCTATTTCAGGAGAGTATGATGGTGCCGAAGCTGTGGGCAAGACTTCGATCGGATTTCGCACAGGTAAGTGCTATCGAGGCTGACGCTTATTTTTGTACCGACAGTCTTCTGAAGCTTTTTTACACCGATTGTATATCGCTGCAGTCTCGAAAGTGATTTGCAAATAGGCTTCAAGGGCTTATTCTTCAGGTAGGCGAACTCGCCTCGCTTCTACTGTTGCACTGCATTTCGTTTCCATCTGGAGAAGAGGCTTTCTGGCGAGCGGTTCATAAGGACTTCACTTGTCCCGACTGGAAGACACGGTTTGACGCAGGTCAGTCGATGAGGGTTTTCTTCGACAACTGAATTCTGAGACGTTTATGACTTAACATACTAGAATGATTTGAACTGACAACCAATTCATCTTTCAGGATGTCCTTCACTCTGCGTAAAAAAGATCATTTGGTGATTTTTTTAAAAAAATATTGTATTAATATTTTAGTTGGCAAGGCATATGTGATGGGACACGTGACGAAGATGGCACCGGTGAAAGGAAACAAGGTATAAGATAGAATTTTTAGAATTCTTTTTAAGAAGAAATTTCAATCGTTCATCTCAATTTTAATTCTTATTGTCTTGCTACGATTACACTGACAAGTGCAGATTGTCGTACTGGTTCACCTCGGCAAACATAAAATAAACTTATTTTAGCAGAAAAAAAAAGAAAAAGGAAAGCAGAACCCCGCAGTGCCGACAACCTTCAACAGCCAGAGAGGATATGGGCTGGATACATGTTTTGAATTAGTTGGCTGTACACCATATCATCTCGAGCAAACCCTCAAAAATGTTCTTGGGTCATGCTGGCGGCGATATGGACGTTTCATCAAGCCGGAGGCGATGTGGACAAATCTGGGAATCAATTTAAATCACGAGTACCGCTTGATTTTTTTGAGAGGATGGTATTCGGATAACAGATACTTCGTTGTTCCGAAGGAGTTCTTGTTTTGCTTTGAACATCTTCTTGCTGTAATTAACCCACCCCCACACCCACCTTTCCAATATCCGATTGGTTTGCTTTATCATTCATCACTGTAGTTCCGAAATTACGATCCCCTCCTGATTCATTATTCCACCTGTCCACTTCTTCACTCTTTTTACTGTGAACGGACATTTTCAGCGACGAAATATTGTTGTTGTCGAGTTTTTCAGGTCGTTCAAACGGCGTTGTCGGCTCTATTCTACCATTTTGTAACATCACTTCACGATCCGAATCCTGCAGTTGCCCAACGTGCGATAATCGCTCTTCGAGCACTTCCAACTCAAACTCTTAAGGTGTGTACACTTTCTTGCTGAAATGAAAACCATAATGTGTTCGAATCGCCAAAAATTTGATGTTTTGAAGAGTTCTTCTTGAAAGCGTTTGGAAAAACGGAGAGGAGAAATGAGGCGATGAAAGCTAGTATTTTTCTTGTTTGGTATAAAGATTAGCATCTGTTGCCGGTGGTGTGACGCCAGAGTTCGCACACAGTATAGCCCTTTGCTTACGGTTCTGCCAGTAGAAGAATTTTTGGCAAAACTGCCACGAATCCTAAATTTATTCTTATTTAGCTTTTGGATGAATCGATTCCACAATGCTCGTGACAGGAGTAAAAGTTTCTGCTGTTTTCCATAATCTAATCCTATGTCCATAATCTAATCCTATGTAGTAATCCATCTTCTCAATAAGATGGTACACCATAGAAGAGATTAGTCGAATTAAGGATGGAAGAACAGCTAAAACAAATAGATTTTAAAGACTATTTAGACTTATAGAGTTGCTTACTTATTTCTCATTCTAGATGATCTGCTTCTGTTTCGAGTCGCAATTCGACTCGTGTATCATCGATCGTCCGATCATCGTGAACACCATACGTCTTCTTACCACTCAGTTACCGGATGAAACTATGCTCACTTTTGATTTCTTCATACAGGTTCGTCATTAGGCATAGAAGAATATAAAAATGTGGTGCCCAAAGAGGTGTGAAATAGTGAAAGGCTTGTATCCTCAAACCGTCTACAAATCAACACCAAGCCGAGCCGCGAAGACAGCGACCACTTCTGTGCTACTGACTGTGATGTGGCAATTCTGGTCAATATTTGAGCAAAATACAATCGTTGGCATGGGTTTTCAGAGATTCGAGACGCTAGTTCTGGAGAGTCAGCTTTGCAGCGAAAGTGAAGAAACAATCTTCGTGCAAGGTAATTTCTTTCATAACCATGATCGGACTTCAACAATTTTTTACAATAATCGTCATTTTGAAATTTTATGAAAGAATACGCAATTACGTCCGTTTAAAAAAGAGTGGTTTGAAGCTCTGAACTCCTAAAAAAAAATGTCTGGCCTTTTTCTAACGCATTATACGTTTCATGGAGAACCGCATTGTTTTTTTTTCTCCTTCCAACGTGTGACAAACTTCGCTTAGTTCTGAGCCCACATTTCTTTTTTTCTTTTTTCTCTTTTTTTCTTTTACATATTTCCTCGTCGTTTTTACCCTTTTTGAATTGATAATGTTATTCGTCTAGATCTGATGCATACGGATCCTATGAGTGAAATTTACCAGAGGAAAATAAATAAAGTGAAAAAGGTGGGTTTTTTTTTCGACAATCAAGCTCAGATTACTTACTTATTTGAACACTTGGATAGCCCGTCTTCGCGAGTTGTGCGGAACCCAGCACATTTGCCATCCGTTTCTTTCCCTCGCAGTCGTCGTCCATGGTGGTGGTTTTGTTCGAGCATGGTAGCGCGTGCGAGTCCCATACTGATCTGTGAAATAAATGCAGGTGCGGGTGTAGGTGACTAATTCTGCTTACGAACACATGCGTCCAACGTGTCCTAGGGGACGTTTGCATTTTCTTGGAGTCCACTCTATTGTTCTTCTCGTCCATCTGTCGTCTGTTCTTCTCATTATATGAGCGCCCATCTATGGCCCAGATTAATGTTAATCAAATTCGAATTGGCACCGAATTTACCAAACTATTTCTTATTTATCTTTGTAGGGTAATTAAAAGGATAGAGTAAGACAAGTACTAATGTTTATCAGTAAAAAGAATTTTTTTCCCACTAGTGGAGGAACGTTTTAATGAAAAAAAAAGTAAAGCTGAGTATCGTCAATAAAGGTAGCTGGAGAACAGTACTCTAACGCGTACTCAGTCTCTTACATCGTCCTTGTCCTTTCTGACGACTGATCGTAGAAGTCTCTATTGTTCTGATGGATGGATGCTATTCGCAGGTCGTTAACTTCTCCCCTTTGCGATTCAGCGATGGCCTATAGTGAAGGCCTGAGAATAATTTAGTACGGTCGTTTCAGGGTTACAAGGAAAGTACAACTGCACAATACATTCAACATTCCATATTTCAATGAGGAAAAACGATGAGCTTCCTCGAGAAACAGTCACGAAACACACAACCTTGAACATTTCCATGGATGACAGAGTTTCCAGGTCAATGAGATCGAAGGAACATGTGCTCAGAATTTCTCGGTTTATGGGTATACTTACTTGAGCTTGACACTTGAACTTGAACTGAACACATCCTAGTTGTGCGCGCTCCAGCACAATCATCATTTTTCGGAGATTTGCTGGTTAAGCCATTGTGGTTCCCCGAAGTCAGTCTGTCCAATGTCTGCCCCAGGTCTCCACCACCACCGGCAGTCACAGCCCTTGCGGATTAGAGGGAGATTTGCTGCCATGCGACTTTGATACCATGACGGTGGTGGATCCTGGTATTGGTTTGCTATTAGCTACGCTTCCTGGTGAAAACACTGGACTCCTTCTCAGCTTGGGAGACCCTGCCACGAGGATGAATCCTCCGCTCTGCATCGCAGCCCGACACCCAGGAACACCTCCCAACCACGATGAGGTTTATGAGAGGGATGAGAAATACCGTTGAGAGGGTTTATGAATATGGGTCGGCTAAGTATATAACTAGTATATAATGAGGACTATATGTACAAGCACCACGAGCAACAGTGCATAATGAACTTTACTAGTTCATCACCATCGTCAGACAAAGTCTTTCGTTTATAGCACTTTGTTGGTTCTCACAGTAATTTTGTGCTCCTATCCGATTCCCTTTCCAGGCTATTGAAGAAGCGGCTACGACGAGATCAATCGTCAAATATTTACAAGAATATAATGCTCTAAAGCATCAGCTCACCTATCAGCCGTCGAATCTGTCTAGTACGTCACTTTCACTTTGTATAGTCTAAACCTGTAATGTACCACGTAAAAAAACACACATACACACACATATACATACACATACACACACACACACACGCACACACACACACACATACATATGAGCAATAGATGTTGGGATTTTTTTTATCGATGTTGTTGCTTTTAACGTCCCTTTTCAGTTTACATGCTATTTTCCTATTATGGGAGCTGTTCTTATTGTAACTCAGTAGTCCGCGTACTGCTCATTGTCTCTCTGTCTTTTCCTCTCCCTCCGCTACGCATGGGTAGTAAAGCACAATACTATTCTAACATTTTCATAGACAAGAATTTTGTATCCGTTCGTTTGCTTAAATTTTTCTATTTAAATATTTTCATTTCTGTTTTATCGTAAATTTGATCCGATTTTTGTTTGATTGATATCTATCTTCTAAAAGGCAACAATAACGCTGATTTTTCACTTGGAAACTTCGTGTAACCTACAGAAGAAGGAAAAAATGGAGTCATTAGGTTTCGCTTTCTCTTTTGTACTTCAAGGGCAAAGGACAAAGCGTTCGCCACCGATCAATCCTTTATGCATGCTCTATGAGCCATTAACTCCACTTATATGGTGTTACGTATATTTGATCTCTGCAATGACTTATCGGCTCCCAACGGTTTACCGCCCCATCGTGGCTGGGAGGAGTTCCTGTGTGTCGGACTGCGGTGTACAGCGTTGGATACGTCCCCGGTAGGGTCTCCCAAGCTGAGAAGGAGTTCGGCGTTTTCACCAGGAAGCCTAGCTAAGAGTAAACCAATACCAGGATCCACCGCCTTCCTGGTGTCATAGTCGCATGGTGTCACATCTCCCTTTAATCCACAAGAGCTGCGACTACCTATGGTGGTGAAGACCTGGGGTAGACTTTAGCCAGGCTGACCACGAGATTCTAGGGAACCACAATGGCTTAACCAGCAAATCTCCGAAAAATGGTGATTGTGCTGGAGTCCGCCACAACCAGTGAGGACGGGCCGTTCAATTATCAAGCTCAAGTAAGTAATGACTTATTGGACATAATGATGTAAAGAACAAAGCGTTTTTGACTTCCCATGCAGTTCTACTAGCAATTTGCCGATCCTGGGATGATGTAGGGCCTAAGAAATTGAACTACTTACCATGTGCGCATTGTAGGAAATTTCTTACCACTGCTTTACACGCGCTCATTTTGTCATATTTTTTGTTTAACAGGGTTTTCATAGAAGCTCCAAACATATTTGCGATCAGCCATCGTTGAGTGGTTTTCAAACAGTAGCGCTTTCTTTCGCTTTCCAATTATTCATATTCCTTTACCTCATCTTCCTTTTACGGCGTTGTACAGAAAATTGGCGTAACTGTTGCCCTTATATCATAACAGATTCAAAAAAATCACATGTTTATCTACTAACGATTGGATTTCCTTTTTGAGCTTGTGGGAGAAATTGACATAGCAGTCACAGGCAGCACTAACTATACGTATTGATTAGTTTTAGGAAACAAATCATTACATTTTTATGCGGACCACTACTATTACTTACTATGTGCATCTTCACTTGTCTTAGTTAACGAAATTAACTAACAAAGAGAAAAAAAAGGAATAAACAAGTTCTGTTCTTGCTTAGCAGCAGTGTTATGCTTGTCACGTCTGCCGCATTGGCGTCGCCGTGGACGACTCTCCGAAGCGGCGTTGTCTTGTCGGATGAAGATTCGGCGAGTGGTGACGATGGTGAAGGTGGTGAATCGTTGGCGCCAGATGGCGGCCGACATCACCGTTGGCGCTGCGTCTCTGGTGTCGCTCATAGCCACTTCAGGACCACGTCGTACGTATTCGACAACAGCACAGAGGACACACCAGCATGTAAATGCGTGAGGACGAGGAATTCCTTACCGAACGCAGCTACTGCTTTTGCATCGAAAGCACCAAAACAGTTATGTCGAGCACAGCTTATACCCTGGCAGTTACCTTGTTGGAGTAGTGAGATTCACCACCAACTGGATTTCAGCTGATCTATTTCGCTAATGAAATGTTTCACTTGTCCATATTACCTTTCACTAGACGGCATAGTATAACTGGAGTAGTGAGAAGTGGAGATAAGCTGAAGTATAACTTTAGAAGTGGGACGTGAAGATAAGTTGGTCTAGAATGTTGGCCAATAACGACTGAATGATGACCCTCGGAATAAACCTCGTCCTCCCGCGAAGTGCACTCGCTGCCTGTTGTTGCATGTAACTAAAGTTCACCGCATGTTTTCCTTCTTTACCCACCAGCAACTTCTTTCATAGCTTCTTTGATCTCTCCATACTTTTTTGTCACTACTTTTTTACTTTTGAATGTTCTATCTCGTTCATTTCGATCACTATCAGTGAACAGCACTACTTCTCGGCGGTTGTGGTAATAGCAAGTAGCCGGTCTTCTAGCTGTTCACCGGTGGTGGTCACGATGTTAATGTAGTTTATGATTGTTTGCTTGCAGCTGATTCGGATACGCAATCACCTTTGGTCACTTCGCCAACTTATTCTGCCGGTATGAGCGCTTCTAAATTTTCTAGAATTCTCTAGTGCTTTCGTTTTTCTTTGAAGTAGATTCTTTACTATCTAGTAGCTGTTGTTGCGTTTATTACTTTTCTTTACCTATCGCAATTCTGTAGGAAGAATGCTTCCACATTTCTTTTTAATCGTGATATTGAAGGTAAATGCCGAAAATTGGACCACCTAGGAAAGCTTCAGGCCATCCATGGCTTAGTTATGTGCCGATTTCATATCTATCTGATTGTCTATGCAGATAACCGGATTTTTTTGTCAATCAAATCGTGGCCAAAATCTTCATCAGTTCTGGTCAAACTTAACAATAATAACTTAGCAGTTATTTCACTGAATTGAAGGATAAAAACCAACTGTGTCCTTTATGGCTTTTTAATTGCTTGTTTAAAGGACCATACAGTCGTCTACGCGAATTTGTGGACGAAGAGAGCAATCTGTGCCTTTTGTTTAATCGAGTTGTCGACATGGAAAATCCTGAGAGGCATACTGTGTATCTTGTCGTTTCGCTCTTCGTTTCCTTTCTTAGGTACGAACTTTTAAAAATGTATTCATCGTAGTTGAGATCGTTTTACGAGTCGCCGCAATACATGAACAACTTCTACTCGAGAGCTCGAAAACGTCACTAATATCTTCCTTAGCATGCCTTCTTTCTCCAAGGGTCTCGAGATGGCAGTGCGTAGGTGTCACCAACTGGGTTCTTCCGGCTTAGGTTCATTTTAAAGCTTTTGTGAACTAAAGGGAGCTTTGCAGCCACGGCTTAGTTTCTTCAACAGCGATAACTAATTATAGCAGAGACTTACTCTAAGCTATACTTCCACATGGAAATGCGCTAAACTTTCTCATTTCATCGTAACTGATCCAACCAGAAAAATGAACCTTTTACCTTATACTGCCGTTCGAAATCCATACTGTTGGGATTCGCTGAGTATCTAACTTCGATTTTTGAATTCGATTTAGAGTTTTTCCCTGGGAAGGTCTCCAGAATTGAGAGGAGGTTCGAAATTCTTAATATCAAACCCCATTAGGTAGGACACAATGAGCTCCAGGAATCGCTGACGTCTTGAAAACAGCTTGCAACGTTTTGGGAAGGCCTTAGAAAGGACCAAAAGACTCAGACGGGAAAAAAATCTTTCCCAAGAATCAAATTACCACTCAAATGGAAATTATGCTTGAGTTCGCGATTTGTCCTAATTCATGAAGTCTGGTCACTTGAGCATTCA